>NW_018921440.1:19211-43728 GCF_002207925.1 Prunus avium
CATGAAGTAATTCACAGTTAAAATACAGAAATTTCCAATCTCCCTAATTACTAAACTTCAGTGAAATCATCATTCTCAAATGAAAACCATACAAAAAGACAAACTAGTCAATAAGAAATACAAAACCCACCTTAGAATCACTCCTTTTGCGCATAGAACCGAATTGGAAATCCCAAAAACACCTAAAGAAAAGCACGAATTTTGTCTGTGAGAGATTGAGAATAAGGAGGAAGTATGTGAAATAAGTCGGAACCGAAACCAAGAATTAGGGTTTTTTGAGGCCCTGAAGGAGCGGAGGAGAAGAGAAAGACGTCGATTGAAGACATGAAAAGAGAGGGAACTGACAGATTGTTCAAGGGAGAGAGCATTTAACAAAGAAACCCTCTCTTTCACCTTCAAGAACCCCCTCAACAAACCCTAACATCGATTGCAGAGAGAGAAAGAGAGAGGGCTTCTTAGGTTTTCGTGACACAGAGAGAAAGAGAGTGGTGGTGGTCGATGGAGAGAGAAAGCGCTGAGAGGGGAAGAGAGAATTGTGAAAGAGAGCAGAGAGGGAGCTGCGCGCGAGAGAGAGAGAGAAGAGGAGTTGGGAGAAGTTGGCTTTCAGAAAAGAGGTGGAAAATGGTCAATAGATATGTTTTTATATGGAGGGCACTTAGGTAATTTTACGTCCCCAAGTGATTATATCTGAATAGAATTTGTAACGTGATCATTTTTTAATACAATTTGTAAAAAGTGATTATATCTGTATATTTCCCATTCTTCTTCAATCCATTAAACCATTTGTTCTACATCATCTTGCTTAGGACACGCTCCACTTGATCTTGCACCTAGTGGTAACTAGTAGCTACAGTCGCATCAAAAGATCCGTCAACTGAGAGTCTAATATCCTTAACAGAATCATTGCAGCCACGTTTCATGAAATTGCTAATCATGAGGGTCCACAAGAAAACCATTATTCAGTGCCTGAAATTCACAACATGAAATAAGAAAAGTAAATTGGTCATCATCATAATTGAAAGCGCTGTCTACCTCTTAGCGTGCATCGATTGAATAGTCAATTAGTAAAAATTTGAGAAGTAAAAATTAATAGGGAAATATACTGATATAATCACTTTTTACAAATTGTATTCTGAAATGATCACGTTACAAATTCTATTCAGATATAATCACTTGGGGACATGAAATTACCTAAGTGCCCTCCATATAAAAACATATCTATTGTGGAGTTATTGGCCGACCTAACACTTCTGACTTCTCTCTCTGTCTCAGCTCTCTCTCACCGTTCGCTCTTCCTCTGTCATCGCTTGCTCTCTCCATCGACCACCACCACTCTCTTTCTCCCTCTGTCGCGAAAACCTAAGCAGAACTCTCTCGTTCTCTGTCTGCAGTCGATGTTAGGGTTTGTTGAGGGGGTTCTTGAAGGTGAGAGAGGGTTTCTTCGTTAAATGCTCTCTCCCTTGAACAATCTGTCAGTTCCCTCTCTTTTCATGTCTTCAATCAACATCTTTCTCTTCTCCTTCGCTCCTTCAGGGCCTCAAAAAACCCTAATTTTTGGTTTCGGTTCCGACTTATTTCACATACTTCCTCCTCGTTCTCAATCTCTCACAGACAAAATTCGTGCTTTTCTTTAGGTGTTTTTGGGATTTCCAATTCGGTTCTGTGCGTAAAAGGAGTGATTCTAAGGTGGGTTTTGTATTTCTTATTGACTAGTTTGTCTTTTTGTATGGTTTTCATTTGAGAATGATGATTTCACTAACCTGTGACTGATTTTGTGAAGTTTAGTAATTAGGGAGATTGGAAATTTCTGTATTTTCACTGTGAATTACTTCATGCTTGGATGAAACTTCTATTGGTCTGATTGATTTTGCTCTATGGACGACGAAGTGCCTCAATTTGCTATTTGTCATCTAGGATTGGTTCGTTTGTGATGCGTGTTTTCAATTCCATTTGTCATCTAGAATTGCTATTTGCAAATAACAAAATTTATATAGACTGCTGATCTCAGAAAATAGGAAGTTACCTTGCCTAATGCTTGTTCTTTTTCTGGCTAATCACTTAACTAATATGTTATCCATTTGAATTTGATTTTATTAGATTGGCTATCCAACATTGGGTGCATTTGCAGAGTTCATCTCTGAATTTGACATGCCTAGTGGTTCAAGTTCAAAGAACAAAGATGCAAGTGTTCTTGAGACTGGTAGGCCTTTTAGCCCTGCCATGTTTGAAGGTGTTCTCAAAATTTTTACTCCAGATGTACCAACTAGCATCTCGGGCAGGCCAAGGTTTGTATCTGATCTGGGTCAATAATTTTCTGTTCTAGGTTTTGTCTTTTTGTATTTTTTATTTCTATGTTGAGCCTTCTTATTGCAAATTTAATCCTTGATGGTATTGCTAGCTAAAATTGTAAAGCACGATCATTGCAAAATGATTTAGACACATGCATCTATTTGTAGTCACAAAAGTTGTCCTTCCCTGCCACTTTTTTTCTTTTAAATCCCTTATGCACTGTTTCCTTTCTGTCCTTATATTAATATCTTTTCATTATTTCCAAATAAACAAGAAAAGTCAGACATGTAGTGCAATTTTGTTACTTTGTGATTATCATAAATCTTGTATTGATCGGTAATGGTTTTCCTTAAGTATTATTAGGCTTGATTGATAATTCTCATGCTTTACAATTTGTCTGATGGCTTGAAAAAGTGCAACTGCCTGACATAGCTCATGACTAAAATGCCTGCAGTTACAGTGTCTCCACTTAATTAAATTGTTTATTTTCTGAAAACATGTTACACTTTTTTCCAGTTTATTTATATGCTTGTGGTTTATTACACCTGTTGCAACCCATTTAATGTGAAATAATGGGTTAGATTGAGATATTTTAGAAGTTAACAATCTTCTGTATTATTCTGAGTTTGCCAATATTTTCATGGACCAAGGAAAGAAGAAACCTATAACACCTCAAGAGTAATTACCAAAGGGTTAAATTTGCGTTGTTTAGTTTCTTCTCTGTCTAATGTAAATATTTATGTCAGCATGTCTATATTCTACTTTCTATTTTAATTTGCCTAGTGAAACTATTTTTGTTTTTCAGACAAGAAGATGCTCAGGAGTTCCTTAGCTTCATTATGGATCAGATGCATGATTAATTACTTAAGCTTGAAGGACAGCCCTCGAGTATTAATGGGCTCAAATCATCTCTAGTATCTTCTGCAGAAGAAGATGAATGGGAGACGGTTGGCCCTAAGAATACATCTGCAGTAACCAGGACACAGAGTTTTTTCCTTCAGAATTAAGCGATATTTTTGGAGGACAATTGATCTTGATCTTGGTTTTTCTTTATTTTTTCCTGCAGAGGAAAGATGAACTTTTTTAAGGGAAGGGTGGGTGACTATGAAAGAGCATTATGTCAGGCCTCCAAGATGGTGGAAAGAATTTCATCTTCAAGATGGACGCAGACTTATAGTCATAAATTTGTTGCAACTTCCTCCAGTATTGTACTGAAATGCTGGATTTGGAATCAAAATTTTGTTACTCTTCTTTGAGCCAGAAATTTGTATATTGTATTTCAAGGGATATATATAATGCCAGTCTGACTGAAGTTGTATTAATTTATGCGGAGCCGTCCTTAGCTTGGGGTGGTTATCATTATCAGTATAGAATTTTGTATCTATAATTTAAAATTTCATTATAATAAGGTGGAAAATGTGAAATGTGCATCATATCTCAATCTCATCATTGTGTTTGCAAAATGATGCATGCCTCAGCTACTTTCAATGTCAACAATGTCTCCAATTTCGTCGGGTATGTATATCATTGGTAGGAAAAATGTAAGGGGAAATGTCTGATATAGTCACTTTCTCTGTTTCTTTCTGCAGTTTTGTGTTGACAATTTCTGTTTCTTTCCCCCTTTCTTTTCAGATTACACAAGAAAAAGAAAAGTCGCGCCCAACTTGTTTATTGTATTTTTATTGCTTTTTTATTGCTCGTCTATTGTCACTTTATTGCTTGTTTATTGCTATCGTATTGTTTTTGTATTGCATGTCTGTTACCACTTCATAATCTATGTGCCATTACTTTTGTATTGCTTTTTGGTTGGTTTTCTTAATTAATATAATTTGTTGCAGGGGAAGCAACTATGAGTTTGATTTATAAAAAGAACGTGACGCCCTTAATGGAATCACATTCTTACAATAATAAATACTCAATAAAAAAGCAATAATGGAATCACATTCTTACACCAATAGCTGAACACAAATCAATCATATTGAAGAGATACATATACGGTGCTTGTTATACCTTATTTATATGATAATGAATAATGATCTATCATTTTCCATTACAAAATAAACTAATACAATCAAGCGTTTTCTTTTACAAAATATCCTTATAAGTTCCTTCACAATGGCATTTTCCTTTACAAAATAAACTTACACTATCAAGTGTTTTCTTTTACAAAATATCCTTACAAGTTCCTTCACAAGATAAACTTGAAAAAACAGGTGATAAGAAACAAATATAAGTGCAATAACCAGACAATACCACAACGCTAAAATGGCAATATGATGACAATACAAATACAATAGGGGAGCAATACAATGGCAATACAAAAACTCCATATTCCCACTATAATTTCATTCCACATTCCCACTATATATTCATAATCTACAACATATTACAAAAAGGACAAGACGTCCTTAATGGAATCACGTTTTACACTCCTACATCATCAAAATACCTTCGAGCAAGGAATGGGCGGAGAGGCTTCTGTAAAAGTTGAGGATGTAAAAGATGTTCTTGACTTGAAGGTGGATTAGTTACTGGCCAAAGGATTCTTAGGAAATTATTTTCCTTTCGCAACTCTCCAAGAGCTAATCCAGCCTGAGGGAAAAAACAGAGTCAGAGATACGTAGGCATAACCAGTGACACTTGAGTACATTATGAACGCTAGAGAACTCAGATAAATCACCAACATAATTGTCCTTCATAGATTAGGCCTAACTCTATCTCAGAACCTTAAAAGAAATTAAGATGGCCATCCTATTTTCTAATTACGAAAACAGCTTTTTTATCAGGTAGAGTCTGATATGAATACCGGTTTTTACCAACATCGCATAAAACCTTTTACTTTCTTATACAATTCACAAGCAGCCCTGTCCTTTGTACTACGCAATACTAACAAATTTGAAACTCATTATCTACGAGAGAAAAAATGAAGTGCCTGACCCTTGTGGCACCAAAATACTAATCAAGTGTAAACTTGTTAAATGGGGGACAGGAATGCATACTCTACCTCCTATTGCAGAATGCATACCTGAGAGTGAGTCCATTGCTGATCTAAAATCTTTGTCACGAAATGCTAAGTCCCCACGCTTTCGCGCCTCCAACATATCCTTCATTTGCTGAGTCCATTCTTGGAAAGACAACTAACACAACGACAAACAGTTTCAGAAAGGCATCAGAGAACCATCTGAACCTACATGTGCACAATCCAATTATCTCATTGGTTCCTTCATCATCTTTGTAGTGTGTCATTAACAAAATTTGATGGATGGCTGTGAGGTCCATCCTTGAACAGGCATCGCCCATGGCCGAAAGAGGATGTTGTAACCATTAAGACTAGAACGGTGCAAAAGATGGAACCTACAAAGCATCGTCATCATTAAAAATTTCTGACTAAGCATGTTTCAGAAAATGTAGAGGTAGTTAAAATTGCTTTGAGGGAACAAAATCAGACTGGGACGGAGTGAGATTATGCATGACAGAGAATGATAAGAACGGGAAACATACAAGGTCGTTAAAGGTATAAAGAAAATGAACTGCATTTATAGGGAGCATAGTTGCACTACTTTGGTTCAGAATGTTGGTGGTGATAATATTTTAAAAAAGGCAATGTTTAAGAAACAAACAGAATGAAAACGACATGTAATTGCATCCATGAGGAGAAAAGGCATGGAAGACTTACATCAGATTTATTTTGCAGTGGGGCAACTGTTGCAACAAGGTCTTTGGTATTTGGCCGCTCCCTGGGTTCATATTGCAAACATCGTGAGGCAAGATCAAAAACCACAGTCGCTTGTTCAGTGGAAAAATTTCCCTCCGGGTGTGAATCCATTAAGAGAATAATGTTTTTTTTCCACGAATCATATCAAGAGCCTGCAACACAAACATAAATTATAAAGGAGATTCTGTAATCCAAAATCAGCCTACATAATTATTTATTAAAAACTAAAAGATCATGCATCCAAAGGGCCCCTTATTGCCGAGTACTAAAGACTTCCGAGTAAGTCACTTGTTCAGTGGAAAATTTTCCCTCCAGGTGTGAATCCATTAAGAGAATAATGTTTTTTCCACGAATCATATCAAGAGCCTGCAACACAAACATAAATTATAAGGAGATTCTGTAATCCAAAGTCAGCCTACATAATTATGTATTAAAAACTAAAAGATCATCCAGACATGGAAACCGGAAGAATAAAATCCCTGGTGCAAACTGCTCTTCAAAATCAGTGTCAAGCATGATGAATTTCAACCTATTACTTTAACTAGAACAAACTTAATATCATATAACAAACATATATCGCAGTGCATAAAACATAATGGCTATAAGAAAAGCCAGCTTATGTGTCCATCAATGAGTACATTCAACTCTATTTACTACCCCACCTCGGGGATTACAAGGGGCCCCTTATTGCCGAGTACTAAAGACTACCTAGTAAGAGGCATTTGAACAAACAACTCCTCTATTACCAATTTACCATACAGCGTATGGACTTCCGCATAACTCATTGGCAGAAGCACTGCACTTTAATTTTTACAGACCATGGGTCCATTCCAAACTGACTGAGTGGAGAACAAGGGCATGACATGTTAAAATACTCACATGAGTAGGAGGGATGTGTTTCCCACTGAGAAGATCCAAAAGGATAGTCCCAAAGCTGAAGATAACACTTTCCGGAGTCACCCTTCCTGCAGCATACACATATAGTTGGTAGGGAAGTCAAAGTAATTCATAAAGCCAAGAAGGACTCTTCATAAAACATAATCTCCATGCGGTGAAAATTATCACATTATATCATGTCAAGTTATGGAGAAAAATATTTCTTACACAAACTAGCAAGGGCATTTCACAAAACTTTCAAAACAAAGACCAAGGCTTACCTGCTTCCAATAGTCTTACTCATTGCCTCACTATGTGTTCAGTTTACCTTCTTAAGGTATCTCACATTACTATTTTTATTTAAAAACAGCCTTATGTCTGCTAACACAATCAAAAACCTTACATACTACAGAAACATCAAACTCAGTTATTGATGAGTACACTAATATGTTAACGCCACATAAATAAATAAATATCATAATAGCAGTTTCAATTATGTATTTATTGGCATGGAATTTTAAAAAATCATCCAATTACATGATTTTCAATCTTCTTAATTCTTTTTAGCATAAAACTTAGTAACGTCGTTCTGCCAACTCTTACGACAACCTTAAGACATACCAATTTGCATCAAAGCATTCCTCCCACCGCATCAATCTCATCAATGAACACAATGCACGGCGCTTTCGACTTGGCCTTCTCGAACAAGTCCCGCACTCTCGACGCACCCACTCCCACAAACAATTCCACGAACTCTGAAGCTGCGCAAGAGAAAAACGGCACTCCAGCCTCGCCGGCCACGGCCCGAACCAGAAGGGTCTTGCCGGTACCAGGTGGACCCACCAAAAGACAGCCTTTTGGGATTTTGGCTCCAAGGGCAGTGTACTTATCTAGGTTCTTCAAGAAATCAACCACCTCCTGCAATTCCAGCTTTGCTTGGTCAGCTCCAGCTACATCAGAGAAACTCACCCCCGTCTCTGGAACTTCTTGGAATTTGGATTTGGACCTTCCGAAGCCCATAGGCCCACCAAGCCCACCAGGTCCTCCGGGACCACCTCACGCTCGCCGGAAAAGGAGGAACAATTAATCCCGCGAAGGAGTAGAGGAGAAGAGAAAGACGTCGATTGAAGACATGAAAAGAGAGGGAACTGAGAGATTGTCGAAGGGAGAGAGCATTTAACGAAGAAAGCCTCTCTTTCACCTTCAAGAACCCCCTCAACAAACCCTAACATTGACTGCAGAGAGAGAACGAGAGACTGCTGCTTAGGTTTTCGCGACAGAGGGAGAAAGAGAGTGGTGGTGGTCGATGGAGAGAGCAAGCGCTGAGAGAGAGGAAGAGAGAACCGTGAGAGAGAGCTGAGACAGAGAGAGAAGTCAGAAGTGTTAGGTCGGCCAATAACTCCACAATAGATATGTTTTTATATGGAGGGCACTTAGGTAATTTCACGTCCCCAGGTGATTATATCTGAATAGAATTTGTAACGTGATCATTTCAGAATACAATTTGTAAAAAGTGATTATATCAGTATATTTCCCAAATTAATAACAACCATCTGATTGATTTTTTAAATCGCTTTCCCCTTTCGTTCCCCCTCCCTTTGATGACGTATGTCAACCAGTGCTCGCTAATTTTCTTCATAAAAATTGGCAGAAAGTCCTAGACCCGGATAAAAATTGGAAGAAATCATAAACTTCAAAATGTGGATTTTTCCGCAGAATATTTTCATACTCACAATGATAATTGAGTTTATTTCATTTCATATGAATTTGTAAGTTTTACAAAATAATTACCTGGTGGATGTGGACTTGGCATTTGAAAACTGGGTTTGCACGGGAGATGTTGGGTAAACTGGACCGTGCTGAGGCCCTTCAACTCCGATCTGGGCCACTTGGGGCAATCCCGTATGATGGTGTTTAGTTTAGTTTGCCTATTGGATTTATGACAGTTCACATAAAGGTGTTGAATTCCTCCTTTTTTGGTACCAGTCGCATCTCTTACCCTACAGAAAAGACAACATATGCAAATGCAGCAAGTTTCATTTGGATAGAGCAATCTATATATACATAAAACAAAAAGCAGAGAATGGTGAAATATTCAAAATACCAGAAAATGCCCTTAGTTAATTCAAATATTAAGAATTGAAATTATTAATTAAATGAGGATAATATGATAAATGCACAATTTTTCATATTAAAAAAATAAAATTAAAAACAAAATCAGATAATAGGTCCTACTTTTATGGAACAGAACTACCCATGTTATCTTTTTTTAATTCTAAAAATAAAATAATAAATAAGAAAGAAAACAATTTGGCACATGCATAGTTTGAAGAAAGAATATTGAATTGGATTTGATATTAAGGCTAGTTTGCTACAAATACTAGAAAATATTGAATTGAATGTATATAATTAGATTCCGCGTATTTGAAATGGTTTTGAAGTAACTATATTAAAGTTCAACAAAAAAAAAGAGTAAACTATATTAAGGGAATCATTTGAAATAGTTTTCTTCATATTCAAGTCTTGACATATATGGATTGTAATAGTCTAAACAAACAATTTAATGCGCTCGTTTGGTACGTCGGACTGTACTGACTAATTTCCGTCGGATAGTACTAATCTGTTCCGGAGAGTACTGACTATTTATCCATAATATTATAAGGCGTTTGGTGCTATTCCGGATAAATAGTCTGACTAAGTTATACTGTGTTTGGTGATGTTCCGGATAACATCAGATTAGACTATTTTAAAAATAAAATAAAAATCTTTGATAATTTTAATGGAAATTGAGACATGACAGAAGACTACAAAATACCATCCCGCTTGCATATACAGAAATATATGTGGTTTAACTATTAGAATTGTATTATGAATATAGATCTGCGTATGTCTGTACTGGACATCAAGGTTTCCATGTACAACAAGAAGAAGGAGAAAGTAGTAGTTGGAGAGAGTATGAAAAAGAGAGAGAGTGAGAGATGGATACCTGGAGAAGAGTGATGAGAATAACTTGTGTAGAAGATTGCAGAGAAGAACCCTAGGGAGAAGAATGAAAAGAGCGTTTGAATTTTCACGATAGAATGCGTGTTCTTTATCCCTAGCCGTATAATTAAGCGTGTATTATCTAAACCGGGGTGTGTGGGTTGTATTAGTTAGTCAGGTAAGGAGAGTATTAAAAGCCCAATCCGTATAAAATAGTTGGGTAATTAAATAATACAAGTTGACACCAAACACCTGACATAGACTATTTACTCCTATCCAAAGTCTAATAATGTTATCTAAATCCCTAGATGTGGAATGACTCCGCCAAATGGGCCCTAACTGAAAAGGTTCCACAAAGAAATAAATAACCAGCTATGGAGCGCGAATGGAAGTACCTGACTTTGCACATCAGTTGGTCCTCCACATTAGGTTCTTGAAAACCTACATATCAAGTTGACACAATAAGAAGAGCCAATTGACGAACAAATAACCAGTATATTGGATAACAAAACGAAAATTAAATAGAGACTAAAGAACATTGAAAATAAAAATTAACACTAAAATTACTAAATGAAATAGAAATACTCGGAGTTGATTTCAACAGGAGGCTTTAAGCAACCGGAAGCACAGCTGGACGTACTCTTTAGCGAATATACGTTATAGGTACAATTGGGACACTGCTTAGCACATCTTCTTCACAAAGATGGTAAAACCACAAATTTCTAGCAGTTTGTAATCTGGTGATATGCCACCCAGATTCAGCGGTAAAAGGTCTCCCACATGATTGTTGAAGGGATGAAATCATAGAAGATGTTTGAAACAGAGCAAAGCTTCAGCACAGAAAATCACCGAGATCCTGAAGTTGTTCTAGTCTTGGAGTTTGGATCTTATGAGACACTTCATAAGAACACGGCATATTTTAAAAGTCTTCAGGTGAATAAGACGGGGTTGTCCCTCTCATGCCAAAACCTACGTCAATAGATTGATTAAACAAAAATTCACACATGTTAAGCCAAATTTGAGTCAACAAGTTCTATTTTCTGAGAAAATGCTTCAGGAAAAATTTACCTTTAGAACAATTACTGAAAATAAACTTCATCATACAAGTTTTATTTTATGAGAAAATGCATCAGAAAGAATGTAGCTACCGAACAATGACAGAGAAAATAAACTTGAGTTACACACTCTCTCTCTCTCAATAATGATGTTGGGCTTTCTCAATATTTTAAAAATCATAAACAGAAATACTGAAACTAAGAGCATCCGCAATAGTTGTTTAATAATTCAATAAATTGATCTTTTTTGGCATCTATTGAATTGAAATGCAATTTTACTTGCAATGGTACAGTTCAATAGCTTCAGATCAATAGTTATATTTACTTACATGTTTTTTTACATACTCAAATAAGATAAAAGGGATAAATTTAACAACACTAAAAACTTGTACCATTGAAATATTCTCAAAGAGATCTTTAAAAAGAGACCAATTTTGAATATATTTGTAAAAATAAAAATAAAAATTTATGTATCTTTTCTATTGCATTGAACTATTGAACAACCATTATGAATGCTTTTAACAACATAATGCATTAATTGTTGTATTTCAATAGTACCCTTTATTGCAATTGCAGATATTGCAATGAAGTACTAAATCACACCATTGGAAGTAAGATTCTACTGTTTTAGTTCAATTTCATGCAATAAAATTGCATTGCCATATATAAAACATACATACACATTACCTCGAAAGTGGTCTAACAACAAGTGTGATGAAGGACCCACTGATAACGAGAAGCGTTGACTTCTAACAAAAGAGTATCTGCACGATAACGTATGAAATCATATCTTAGAAAATATTTATATGCATTCAATAGCAAAGAAGTATTAATCATGGACTTATAAACACCTATAATTGCAATTTTAAACAAACATAGAAGTATATAGACATCCTGCAAGAGCTGAAATTTCATCCCCTGTTTTGTTTGTAAGAATATTTTATACCCTAATTCTCCTCAAAATTCTCAACATTGTGCTTTGACAATCCTCTTGGAATAACACTTGTGTTTATTGCAGCAGGTTGTTCTTCCGTAAAGCAAGAAAGTCATTGATTTGCAAACCAAACAAACTACTGGATTAAACGAAATGGTGACCAAATGGACCATAAGTAACTAAATGAGAGAGAGAGAGAAGTGTTGAAGTGAGTCTCCTAATTAATCAAGGAGATTTATTTCATTGATTAATTAAGGGATTTACTTTTCTATTTTATAGATTTATTTCCTTGATTAATTAAGGGATTTACTTTCCTATTTTATATAGTTGTCAAATCATTGTATAATTAGGAGATACTTTCCTAATCCTTTACTGTATCTAATTCCTTGTAAAGCACTCATGTAAACTCTTATATATACCTCTTGATGGAGAAGAATAAAGAACCTAACATATTCAAACCCATATTCATATTTTAGCATGGTATCAGAGCAATCGATCCTCGGCTGTCTCTAAATCCTCATATCAAAGTTCTTCAAACACAAACCCTAAATCCTCATACCAAATTTCCTCAAACACAAACCCTAAATCAAATTCCTCATACTTAATTTCCTCAAATCCAAATCCCTCAAATCTAAATTCATCAAATCCGCTTATCAAAATCCCTAAACCCATACCCTCAAATCTTATACACATACCTCTCAAATCAAATTCCTACATCAAATTCATACATCAAATTCCTCACATTCTCTTATCACATCTTACTTCCGCTGCGATGTCAAGACCCCCTAAGATGCTCTCTCTTATTGCAGACTCCCAGAAGTATGCGGTCAATCCTGTTATCTCGGCTCCTCGGCCTCGTGCTTCTATTGCCACCATCAAAGGTTCTGTTTTTCATACATCCTCTAAACAATCCGCATGGATTATCGACTCGGGTGCAACAGATCACATGACATTTGATCCTGGCCACCTTGTTGATCGCAAATCATCCACTCCGTCGGTGGTGTCTAATGCTAATGGTACCCCCTCCCCTGTGGTTGGGGAGGGCTCTCTATCTCTCTCTACTTCCCTACATCTAGATTCTGTATTACTTGTTCCATCTTTGGGCCATAACCTGTTGTCTGTTGCACAACTTACTACTACTTTGGGGTGTACTGTAACTTTTTGGCCGAATCATTGTGTTTTTCAGGACATCTTCACAGGAAAGACGATTGGTTGTGGTACTCGGCTGGGCAAACTCTACTACTTAGACTGGGCACCGGATAGTGAGATTAAGGTTGGTCAAGCTTTCACAACCAGTGGAACTCATTCTGGGGGGGAGAGAGACAAAGTTTGGTTATGGCATAAATGTCTTGGGCATGCCTAGTTCGGTTATCTTAAGAAGTTGTTTCCATCATTATTTTCCAGTCTTGATGTTTCCAACTTCCAGTGTGATACGTGTGAATTGGCTAAGAGCCATCGTGTCGAGTTCCCATTAAGTTCACATAAGAGTTTGGTTCCGTTTTCTCTGGTTCATTCTGATGTTTGGGGACCTGCTAAAATTGCCACTCCGGCAGGAGCTCGATGGTTTGTCACGTTTATAGATGATTGCACACGCATGACTTGGGTTTCCCTTCTCAAAACAAAAGGGGAAGTCAGTTCCAAGTTTCAACAATTTTATCAAATGGTGGAGACTCAGTTTCATGCCAGAATTCAGGTTCTTCGTTCTGACAATGGCGGAGAATTTCTCAACCATGATCTTACCCAGTTCTTACAAGATCATGGCATCATACATCAATGCTCATGTCCTTACACTCCCCAACAGAATGGGGTGGCTGAAAGGAAGAACAGACACTTATTGGAAGTAGTTCGTGCCTCTCTCTTTGGAGCCAATATGCCACGATCCTTTTGGGGAGAAGCTGTCGTCTCTGCAGCATACCTTATCAATCGGATTCCCTCTAGTATCTTAAATTTCCAAACACCACTTCAAACACTTCACCATCATATCCAAACACCTCCCACCCCAAACCTGGAACTCCGGATTTTCGGTTGTGTTGTATTTGTCCACTTACATGATCACTAACGAAGCAAATTGGATATGGACCTCATCAGAAAGGATACCGGTGTTATCATCCTCCTAGTCAGAAGGTCTTTACCTCCATAGATGTTGTGTTTCGAGAACATGACTTATATTTTTCAACAGCACAGGAGGAGAATCAAGAATCCACCACTACTCAAATTATCGATTTTTTTCCCCAGGATGTCACTCTGCATCAAAACGACCAATCGCCAGTGGAAAGCAACCGATCGCCCCCCATTAGTTCTTCAAATACAGAGACCCTGCTTCAAAACGACCAGTCGCCAGTAGACAGCGACCGGTCACCAGAGGAAAACGATCGGTTGTCTCCCTGCTGCCAAACTCAGGAGGAGAAAATTGAGAAGTTTTTGCCCGCTTTGGAGAATTCTTCAACTTCGGTACCACACCAATCACCTGCTGAGGACGTCATTCAAGTAACATATTTTCCTGAAACTGATAACATTAATGAAATATCCCATAATGATTTGATTTCAGAAGGCACAGAGCCTGCATATCAGATTCCAAAAAGGAAGAACCGTGGCAAACCTCCAATCCACTACGAAGCAGATCTTAATGCAAAAGGGAAATATCCCATCAACAATTATGTATCTCTCAATAGATTATCAGAGTCACGGGTACACTCTGTGAAGCAGTTGGCCGACATATCTGTCCCCAACAATGTAACTGAAGCATTAGAAGACCCCAAATGGAAAGAAGCCATGAATGAAGAAATGCGAGCTCTCCAGAAGAATGGCACATGGAAACTCGTGTCATTACCTCATGGAAAGAAGACAGTGGGATGCAGATGGATTTATACTGTGAAACTCAAAGCAAATGGATTTATACTGTGAAACTCAAAGCAGATGGATCCATTGAAAGATAAAAAGCTAGATTGGTGGCGAAGGGGTACACACAAATATATGGGATAGACTACCAAGAGACCTTTGCCCCAGTAGCCAAGATTAAAACTATCAGAGTCCTTTTGTCTCTATCAGCAAATCTCGATTGGCCATTACATCAGTTTCATGTAAAAAATGCATTCTTACATGGAGACTTGGAAGAAGAAGTATATATGGACTTACCACCAGGATGTAACTTAGCCCGTGAAAAGGAGAATCAAGTTTGCAAGCTCAGAAAGTCATTGTATGGGGTTAAAGCAATCTCCCAGGGCATGGTTTGGCAGATTCACTAAATCCATGAAGAATTTTGGATATATACAGAGTAATGCGGATCACACTTTGTTCTTTAAACGTGATGGAAGAAGACTTACTGCATTGATTGTTTATGTGGATGACATAGTCGTAACTGGAAACGACACAGAAGAGCAACTGAAACTGCAGAAGTATTTGTCTCAGGAATTTGAAATGAAGAATTTAGGTGATCTAAAGTACTTTCTTGGAATTGAAGTAGCAAGGTCCACAACTGGTATATTTATGTCCCAAAGGAAGTATGTATTAGATCTACTCACTGAAACAGGAATGCTTGGATGTAAGCCTGTTGACACACCCATTGAGATGAATCACAAGTTGTGTGAAAACATGGATCAAGAACCAACCAATAAGGAACAGTACCAACGCCTTGTTGAAAGGTTGATATATTTAGCCCACACAAGACCAGATATTGCATATGCTGTGAGTGTGGTTAGTCAGTTTATGCATTCACCTAGTGTGTCTCATAGGAATGCAGTTGATCGGATCTTAAGGTACTTAAAGTCAGCCCCTGGGAAAGGATTAATGTTCTTAAAAAATAGAGATCTCGAAGTTGTTGGATATACAGATGCTGATTGGGCTGGCTCCATTACTAATAGACGCTCTACTTCAGGTTACTTCACTTTTGTGGGAGGTAACCTAGTCACTTGGCGGAGTAAAAAACAAAATGTGGTTTCTCGGTCTAGTGCTAAAGCAGAGTATCGAGGAATGGCTCACGGAGTTTGTGAATTACTATGGATCAGAAGGCTATTGACAGAATTGGGTTTCAAGCAAAAAAAGCCAATGGAGTTGCATTGTGATAACAAGTCAGTCATCAATATTGCCCACAATCCAGTTCAACATGATCGAACCAAACATGTTGAGGTGGATAGACATTTTATCAAAGAAAAAATTGAGAAGAAGATCATCTGCCTACCATTCGTAAAATCAGAAGATCAACTGGCAGATATCTTAACCAAAGCTATTTGTGGCAGAGTATTTCATGACTCACTTACCAAGTTGGGCATTGGTGACGTATATGCACCAACTTGAGGAGGAGTGTTGAAGTGAGTCTCCTAATTAATCAAGGAGATTTATTTCCTTGATTAATTAAGGGATTTACTTTCCTATTTTATAGATTTATTTCCTTGATTAATTAAGGGATTTGCTTTCCTATTTTATATAGTTGTCAAATCATTGTATAATTAGGAGATACTTTCCTAATCTTTTACTATATCTAATTCCTTGTAAAACACTTATGTAAACTCTTATATATACCTCTTTATGGAGAAGAATAAAGAACCTAACATATTCAAACCCATATTCATATTTTAGCAAGAAGAGCACAAGTTATAAATTCTTAAAAAATTTTTTTTAAACGAATTATAAATTGTTGATTTGAGAAAGAAACTTACACTTGGAATACGAAAAAATCCCGGGTCACTCAAGGCAACTTTTCAGTACATCTTTGCTTGTACCGCTGAGTTGTGAACAGTGTGGAATATACCATTAGAACCTTTCTTGTTGACACTGACCATATATTATTGGCTGCATGGTGCCTATTCCGCTCTGGCAATAAAAACAGCGTGCCATGAATCAATGGACACTTATGAAAATGGTGTGAAGTGGAAGATATTCTAGTAGCGGTTGCATAGATACTATTGTAGCTAGATACTTCAGACTTTCATAGTTACAAATACATAGTTCTTCAACTGATCAACATGTCGGACCACAACCGAGCAGGAACCAGACCATCCATTCTGCCCGGAGAGAGAAAGTATTGAAGGAATGGCCATAGGAATGACCGTACTGTAAATCCTCTGGTAAATCCTCCAATCCATTAATTGCTTACAAAACTGAAAATTTGCTAGCCCACAATCTGCACAAGAATATGATGATCGACTTCTTAAGAGACATGACACTCCGTACTGTATTTTTTTCTTAAACTCAACTGTTTCTACTAAGTGCTTACAATGAACGAAGATAGGTGCAAGAAGTGCAAGCTTCAAGCACAGTAGTAAGTATAATGTGATGCAGTAATTTTCTCTTCACCATCTAAAAGAATATTTAGAATATTACCCTTTTTTAACTGAAGAGAATCCACTGATGAGATTGAAGCAGATAGCCAATCCTGAATGAAAGCTGAAACAAGAATCATATCAGATTTTAATGACAATAATTACTGTCACATAATATCTCATGCATTATCTTCAATGAAATGAGTAAATAATAATAGCCGCCCTTGGAAAAACAACATACTGCATAAATAGATAAAGAAACTGTAGAGCAGAAGCTAGAGTCTTATAATGCACTGAAAACTGGTTAAGTCTAATAAATGAGGAACATCAGAAGAGAAGAGGGATATTGTGATTTGAAAAGCTTACAATTCTTTAACACAAAACTTCAAGCAATTAGGAATCTGTTGTACAAATGACTTGAATGAAAGTGATCTCGCACAACTGGGACACTTCCCTCAGCAGTTAGCACCCTTCTCTTGAAACGTGACAAACATGAATATTCAACTCTGGCAGTTTTGTGAGGTATCCCCAGCTTCAATCAAAAACTGAATTTAAAAAGATATTTGGTTAATGAGGAGGAAAATATAAAACCAGACGTGTGATACATAACTGGTAATCTTATTCTTTTTAGAAATGCTTCAGAAAGCTTTATCACAACAGCACTCTACCTACTTTGAATTGTTTTGTGTTGGGGAAGGACAATGACAGAACAAGTAGTCAAATGAAAAGTGAAGACTGCAGAGTCAAAAAAATATACATGAGAAACAAAAAATTACCTCTGATTTCTGGAATGTGAGAAATCTTGTGCCATTCTGACCAGCTGTCCTTAATGCATCCTTCCTTTACAAGGGGACATCTAACAATCCGTAGTGTTTGTAATTTGGTGAGGCGTTGCATAGCTTTGACTGTAGGCAGATACGTCAGATTCTCACAACTGTCTATATGTAGGAGGGTAAGAGATGTAAGGTTACCAAACCACTCTGGCAAAGCCTCCACGCCATTAAAAGATTGTATAGACAAAGATGTCACAGAATGGAGGTACTTGATTTCTTCGGGCAGAGAATCAAGTTCTTTACAGAAACCACCTATTTCCAATTCCTTCAAACTAGTGAGCCCATGAAGCCCTCTCGGAAAATATTTTAATTTGCCACAATCTTTTATCCTTAATGAGGAAAGAGAACATAGCTTGGATACATCTTCCGCAACTGAGATCAAATTGTTGCAGGATTCAATAGACAAAAGCGCAAGAGATGTGCAGGATGGCAACTTTCTCAGTAGACTTGTTAATCCATCGCATTTCTGAATCTTCAAATGACGGAGGGATGTGAGGTTGTCTACATTTGGAACAGTCTCTAGGTTAGGGCAATTCTCTATTCTCAACTGCTCAAGAGAGACCGGGATTTGTAGCCCAGTTGGAAGATACTTTAGTTTCCCACAATTAGAAATCTCCAACTGACGTAGGGATGTGAGGTGGTTGTCTGCATTTGGGACAGGGTCCAGATTAGGGCAATTATCTATTCTCAACTCCTTAAGAGAGACGGGGATTTGTACCCCTGCCAGAAGAAACTTTAATTTCCCACAATCAGAAATCTCCAGCCGACGGAGGGATGTGAGGTTGTGTAAACTGGGAATAGTTTCTAGATTAGGGCAATTATCCATTCTCAACTCTTTAAGAGAGACGGGGATTTGTAGCTCTTCAGGAAGATACTTTAACTTCCCACAATTAGAAATCCCCAGCCAACAAAGGGATGTGAGGTTGTCTAGACTGGGAATAGTCTCTAGATTAGGGCAATCAATGATTTTCAACTCCTCAAGAGAGACAAGGATTTCTAGCCCACTCAATAGGCTTTCTGATCCGTCACATTTCACAATTCTCAATCGACGGAGGGATGTATAACTGCGTATAGCTGGAAAAGATAGTAGACTATTATAATGCTCTATAGTCAACTCCTCAGGAGTAGGAGGAGCTAAAGAGTTATCACAATCTACAACTTCAACCTGCAGTTCTTTAGCCCCGCGGTGTGTAAATGGATCTATGGTTGTTAAATTACAGCGACATATATATAATACCTCAAGAGACTCGCAATTTTCGAGCAAACTTGGTAGGCCTGATAATCCTTCACAACATTCAATCCTCAATTTGCGAAGACATGTGATGCCTTGTGTAATTGGAATGAAATTGAGACTAGGACACTGCTTTATAGTCAGCTCCTCAAGAAGGGGAAGTGTGTCTAGCCCATCGGGTAAATTCCTCAGCTGTCCACAACATTTTACAACCAGCACACGAAGATATGCGCCACACCCAAATACATCAGGGGCAATACAAGTTAAGTTCTCACACTCTTCTATCTCCAAAGATGTGAGATTCTTATTGTTCTTCAATATCGCTTGCGGCAGACAAGTAAGCTTCTTAATAGCATTTATTCTGAGGGAAGTGAGAGTCGATAGTCCGTTGCTTATGTTTTCTATTGGCATGGTCCTTTCAACAAAAGATACGTCCAACTTTTGGAGGGAGGGAAAGTGACTGGGAACATTTCTCAATTTGGGACAACTCCGAATATGGAGCTCCTCAAGGCATGGAAACACCACTACTTTTTCTATGGACATCACGGGTGCTTCCTTCCATTTAATTAACTGACTGCACCCATCAATGGTTAATTTTTTCAGTGCCGGAAATAAAGTTATCGTCTCCTTACTTGCGGTGGCTGCATGGTGAACAAGATCATAACCATAAAACTCAGGTCCAACACATTTTAGGTTAGCCATTCCATGAATCTCAATATCTCTAAGATTAGGTAGATGACCAAGTGCTGGGACTCCTTCACAATTGTTGCACTGGCGTAATTCAATCTTCTTCAAGTTGTTGAGCGATAACGACCTGCTCATCATCCATGATGGAAATTTAGCACCCATGAAATGTTTAATCTTTAGGCTTTCCAACCCTGGATGCGGTTCTAGGCCTTCTAGTACATCCTCCTCACTGTGGTTCGTTGTTGGCCTATCTTTCGTCCACACAAATATCAAATGGCGTAGGTTTATCTTCTCCTCTAATTTTGCTTTCTTTGCTTCATCTCTATCCTTTACATGTTCCAAATTATAAATACTCAATACACCTTTCAATTGGTACAAGCCAGCCAACTCCTCAATTCCACAACCCATCCCCTCACCCACACTAAAGTGAGGTAATGTTTGGAGGCATGTCAATCGCCCCATCCCAAGCGGAAATTTCATATTCTTATCAAAATAAACATGTCTCAAGAAGATCAAATTTTGCACTTCTTTTGGAAACTCTTCAAGAGCACAGCGCATCGCTCTTAAGGTTTGTAGCTTAAAAAGCTGGCCAACAGATGTAGGGAGTGTTTTGACTCTTGTTTCGGAAATGTCAAGATATCTTAAGTATTTCAGCTTTCCAATTGAAGCTGGAAGCTCCTCAATAATTGCCTTTAATAAATTTAAAACACGTAAAGCTTTAAACCTTTGAAGCATGTTACTAGGGACTTCGGCATGTAAAAATAGTGAGCGCAATCTACCAATGCTACTTTCTCGAGTTCTTTCCAGTATGGAAGTAGAAACCCCAGCAACAGGTTGAATCTCAAGTGTATCATCCAACCTATGGTAGTCTCCCATGCAGCTTCCGGATTTGAATACAAATTCTGCAAGATCGCGGAAAAGATTGTGCATGGTGCATTTGGTAATAATGCCATAGTCATCCACAGTAGCATGTAAGAAGAAGCTCTTTAACAGAATATCAAAATATTCATTGCCTATATCCTCCATGTCCAGATTACTTGTGTCAGGACGGGGGACTAGTAATCCCTGAGCCATCCAAAGTTGAACCAAGTTATCTTTTTCTATTTCAAAATCTTTCATGAACAATGAGCAATATGCAAAACATTGTTTCAAAGAAGGTGCCAAATTATCAAAACTCAACTTCAAGACTGACATGATTTCGTCTTTTCCTTCTGGCAACGCCCATATTTTACTTTCTTTAATTAACAACCATTCATGAATAGTCGTCTTAGAACGCAACATCATTCCCAGAACCTGTTATTACATGAATTAGAATTTATATCAATAAGGAATACAATAAAATTAGCAAAACAATGACAAACAAGTAACTAAACAAGTTTATATTTTTCAGAAAAAGGTAACAAGTTTCAGATTCATGCTTTGTTATTAAATAACTAAGAATTTCTTCTTATCTTGAAAAGAATTCCACTCTCGTTGATTTTCTTCCTTACGTTATACATTTTTTATGTTTAAGGATTCGATTTGGAAATTCAATTGTAATTTGAATGAATAATTGTTGTGCAATACTTGCCATATCCGATCTACAAGTTATAATATTTATTGGTACTATACCATAAAAGTGGGACATATCAACTATATTGTCCACTCACATATCATAACACGTGAACTATCTATAACACGAGAGCTTATTCCCACACAATATTTTTTTGATTTGAACTGGAAGCACATATATGTTATAATGAACTGAAAGAATTTATTGGTGTGGATTGTAGTTCCCATTTTTATAAAAAATTTAAATAAAAAAAAAATTTCGGAGACGTACTACTCTAAACTGAAAGAACTCGCAACTAAGTATGCAGTACCTTCTAAATTTAAAGCAATTAACTCAAATAACCTAAGTGTTAACAGTGCACTTTTTTTCTTTTTTGGGTATCATTGTCCTAAAATTATAATTGAAAAGTGGTATTCTGTTGCAGTTTCTCCTCGTACATGTTATAAAATGCAAATGAGGAACGAACTCCTTACCCAAAATTCATAAGAAAATGGACGAAAAGAATTAGCAGAAAATAAAAGGAAAAGAAGAGAAAAGAGCATTTAACTAGCTTGGGGGTTGGAACTTATTGATAACAATTTCTTTTTATTACACTGAGATTTGAACCTAGGATCTCTAAGGATAACCCAGTCATTCCATGCCACTTGAGCTAGGCTCATGCACAATTCATAACAAATAGAATCAGAAAAACATGCACAAACTTCAGTCATAACATGTATGATACTACTTTCGTACCTTTGCCACTAAGGGCACGCCTGCACATTTTTTGGCAATTTCCCGACCAATTCTCTCTCGATCTGGACTTATGTGAGCACTAGCATAAGGAAATGCTAAATCTTTCATTATTGACCAACAGTCATCTTCTGCTAAAATTTGCAAATTACACCTTGGAAGTGTTTCTGTAATAGATGCAACTCTGGCATTGCGGGTGGTGACAAGAATTTTGCTCCCCTCAGCAGAATTAATGTTTGATAAACAAGTCTTCAAAAATGCCCATTTTTCACGATCTTCATTCCAAACATCATCAAGTACAAGAAAATACATCTTCCCCATCAATTCATTTCGGAGGTTTTCAAGCAATTCCTCCAGACTTAGTCTCCCAATAACCTTTGTTGGGTTAAGCATTTCTAAGATGTGACTTAAAATCAATTTGACAGAAAAATTACTGGATGCACACACCCATAGTTTCACATGAAAGTGTTTGCTTATAGCAGCGTCATTGTATACTGCCTTAGCCACAGCTGTCTTTCCTAGGCCTGCCATTCCGACAATGGCCATAACTGAAATAAAATTTGTTTCTTGATTGCTGGAGTTGATTAAGGTCTCAACTATATTGGACACAACCTTGTTCCTTCCAACCATGATTTCATCTGCATTAATGAATGAGGTGGTTTCTCTGTCCCCTCTAATTACTTGAGGGGTTGCATCTTTTTTTTTTGCAACTAAGCCAATGGAAGATGCCACACTCTCGATTTCCATTAAAAATTCATTAATTTTCCTAATTTTATGTGTCATTTTTCGACGAAAAAAAATGGTAAGGGAATCAGACAAGAAGCCGAGTACCTTTTTCTTTATTTGGTTTTGGAATTTTACCTTACGCCGGATAACTTCATAGTCCATTTCATCTAAGACATCATCAGCATCATGAGCAAGGTATTGAAGTTTCTTCACCCAGTCCTCCACAGACTTGATCCGATCATATGGTTGTTCGGCAACAATATCACCTAAGAAATCTTGAACAAAAGCTAACGATTGACCGAGCCTACGCATTTCAGCATTAAGTCCCAAGACGAAACTGATTTCTTGATGAGCAAGAGAAGCTAACTTCGTAAGTATTGCATCGACCAAGAAAACAGGGATCCATTCGCTTGCCATCTTAATCTCCTTCGGTAGGTAACTCCGGCAAGAGAAAGAGCAGATTAGTGCTTAAATACGAGTTGAGAACACGAAGTCGAACGAGATTGCAGAAGCACAGGCACAGTGTTTCTCTGTAGAATGAGATCGAAGGCGACGATGGGATGAAATAGAAGACAGCCTGGACTGGGACCCACCGCTCAGCTGTAGCTGTGAGTTTCAGAGGTTGAAAATCGAGGCTAGCAAGATTCTCCTCCACACATGGCTTACGTCACAATTTAATTGCCGGCAACTTTGAGAAAAGCCCACCAAACTTTTCAAATCAGAGCATATTATAATATTCAGACCAAAAAAAAAAGAAAGCATATTATAATAACAAGGATAATTGCAATTTGCATTTAACAATCGCTCATCGCAATTGCATCCACACTGAAAGGTGCCGGGAAAGTAACTAAAGTCATTGTTTATTATTATTTCGTTCTATTTGACTCCTTCTTTCTAGCCTCGCATGTGATTACTTTTTCTAATACGACGAAACCAAATTTGGACGTAATGTGCGTCGCTTTTTATATCCGGCACGAAGCTCCTTAACTGGGGTCTAGGAGTGGGTACCAACTGGCTTTTTTTTAATTAAAAAAAAAAATTGGGGTAACTAAAATCTGAGTTTATCCCTTTAACTACTTTGTAACTGAGTCAATATGCCCCATGTGTTTTACTGAAAATATCAATTTACTCGCAACTTTGTAATTGAGTTAATATGCCTCTTGTGCTATTATTTTGTATCTCATGTTGCTCCATTCCGTCAATTTCAACAGTAACACCGTTAACTGGCTGACATTACATTGTCATTTTAATAATTTTGTAAGTTAAAACCCGAATAATAATAAAAATTTAAAAAATTTAAGAAGTTGCATTTTTTGAAGTATTTAAAAACTTATGTAAAAATTAAAAATAAAAGATAAAAAGTCACTTTTGGTCTTTATAGTTTGCCACTTTTACCACTTTGGTCCCTGACGTTTCAATTTGGTCAATTTTGTCCCTGTGGTTTCAATTTGAAGCAATTCAAGGACAATCTCTCATTTTTGTCAAATTAACTTATGTTACCTGTGAAGGGGCAACTCAGTCAAATTATTAAAAAAATCATTCCTTTTAAAAATAAACAATACAAAATGAAAAAATTAATTTATAAAAATAAAAAATAAAAAATAAGAAAACTCTCTTCTTCTTCCCCTCTCTCATGTCCCTTCCCCC
>NW_018921440.1:44994-58705 GCF_002207925.1 Prunus avium
GGAGAGAGGAAGAAGAAGAGAGTTTTTTTATTTTTTTATTTTTTATTTTTATAGATTAAATTTTCCATTTTGTATAGTTTATTTTTAAAAGAAATGATTTTTTTAATAATTTGACCAAATTGCCCCTCAACATGTAACGAAAGTTACTCTAATTTGACAAAAATGAGAGATTGTCCTTGAATTGCTTCAAATTGAAACTACAGGGACAAAATTGACAAAATTGAAACAACATGGATCAAAGTGGTAAAAGTGGCAAACTACAGGGACCAAAAATGACTTTTTGCCAAAAATAAAAACTTACAAAAAAGACACCCATTATCCGAAAAATAATCTTAGCAACCCCTCCTCCCCCTCCCATTCTCTCCAACCACCTTGTCGCAACCACATTTCCCCCCTCCCCCTCTCCACCCTTGTAGCCCATCCTTTCTCTACTCCCTATCTCTTTCTTCTTCGATCCCTACAAAATAAATTGGAGTAAATAGACCCCCCTTGAGGGGTGTTGGCCATAGGCCCTTCGATGCCTAAGTTAGTTTGATTGGATCTTGATAAAGATACGACAATAGCTAAAGTGAATGGAGTTTTCTCTCACGGGGATAGCCGAGTGGCCTTAGCCATGTGTGGTGGAACTTAGCTGTGTGAGGAGAGAGAGATAAGAGGGGCGGAGAGAGAGAGAGAGAGAGAGAGAGAGAGAGAGAGAGAGAGAGAGAAGAGAGTGGGGGCGGAGGGTGGGGGTTGGTGGTGGAACTAATGAAACAGGTCATGTGGTTAAAGAGACCCACTATTCTTAATGGGTGAAACGGGTCATGTTGTGTCATTGTTTTAACTAGTCATGTCAAGTCAACCCTTTAAGAAAGCAGGTTGACATGAATACGATAAACACGACCCGTTTGCCAGGTCTAATTACATGCCTAAGTCACATATGTGACAATACCGTCAAACCATACACCATTTCAAAATGTAAAGGCTTTTTCATTCCAGCAGCTACAAATGGGCATGGGCTGCTGTAAAGAGAAAATGGATGAAGTTGCCTTGTGCATGAGTTCAAGAATCAGCCCCAAGAGTGCTTTGAAATTTTCGTGGAGCCTTAGGCCCCGTTTGGGATTGCTTTTTTCGCCGAAAACCTGCTTCACTTTAAAGTTAAGCAGTTTAAGGTGTTTGGTAAAAATAAAATATTCCGATTATTTTAAAAGCAATGGCCTTTTGACAGTAGCTTTTAAAAGCAGGCTTTGGGTTGCTTTTCAAAGCTGCTTTCAAAAGAAGCAGAGATGAACTTTTAATGAATTTTTTTAATTCCCAAAATAGCATCATTCATTTTAAGAAATGACACCACATCCAACTCCACCACTTGCACCACCACATTCACTACCTCCACAACCACCGCCACCACCGCCACCACCACATCCTGCTCCTCCTCATCCTCCGCCGCTACCACCACAACCGCCATCTCCTCCACCACCTCCATCACCACCTCCTCCTCCTCCACCACCACCACATCCTCATCCTCCTCATCCTCCGTCTCTACCACCACAACCACCACCTCCTCCACCACTTCCACCACCACCATCACCACCACCACCTCCAAAACCTCCACATCCACCACCACCACCACCACCACCACCACCACCACCATCCCCACCATCACCACTACCACAACCACCAACTCCACCTTCATCACCACCACCACCTCCACTCCATCACCACCACTACCACCACATGATTAGTACATAACACTTTAAACATCATGTCTATTTTAGTCATTATTCACAATTATAACAATTTTATATTAAAATTTACCAAACGGTTTTGACACTGCTTTTTGTTCTAACAGCACTTTAAAAATATAGATTATTATAAATAAACCCAATCCTAGACATGTATTTATAAAAAAACCCACGCACTATTTAAACATAGAAACACACCCAAAATCAACCCCAAAATCAACAATTGTATATTTTTTGGGTGTGTTTATAAATGGGGTTTGAGTGTGTGTAATGATGGATTTTGGGTGTGTTTATAAAGTGTTTTGGGTGTGTTGAGGCCCAAAAAATTCATGGTTGGGCCCGGATGAATTCATAGCCCAAAAGCGATATATTATCGAGAAAAGACTCGATTTGGAGCACGCAAAAATCTGCCATGCACGAGTTATACTTTGCATGCCATGCCAAATAAAAATCCATCATGCTAGAAAATAAGATTAAAAGCATAAAATGCATTTAGCTCTACAAATCTATGCTAATTATCTTATCAAGCGTCGTAATTAAAAGCATGCCAAGCAACATGCCATGCCAAGTGGGAAATCATTATTTCACACCCAATTACACTGCAAGCTTAAGTGGGCCCAAGCCACTCAAATGCCCGGGGCTTCTTGAGTGGGTTGTGGTATGGATGGTAACAAGTTATCATGGGGCCCATCGATGGGCCAAGAAATGGAAGTCTCGGGTCGCTTGGGGGCCTCGAGACTCAAGCCCATTTTCTTAGGCCCAAACATGGGTAAGCACAAGAAAGGAGATGGACCATTGCCTCAACCAAAATAGCCCATTAATCCAATAAACTAGTCAAAAAATAAGCCCATTGACCCAATTAGAATAAACTAGCCAAAAAATAAGCCCATTAACCCAATTAGAACAAACTAGCCAAAATAAAGCCCAACACTTGACAAAGCTATCCCATCCATTGGATAGATCTTGTGGTTGTCCCAAAAGCCAACATAATTAGGATGAAACCAGCTCAAGCCTTGGCACTCAGTTTGAAGGCAAAACCACCAACGAACGTTGGAAAGCTACACGTGAGTGGCTGCTGGGAACAAGTTCCAAATGCAAGAATTCAAGAAACCGATGGATTTTGGCACGCAAGGGAGGACGCCATCTCTTAAACCAGTGGGCACATCTACTTCCTTTCCTTCCTCAGGTTTGGCCATGGAAAGAGGAAGAAAGATGAGAAAGAAGATGGGTGAAAAAGGGGAGCTCCTCTCTGAGGCAGCTGTGGGAAGAGACTTGGAGCACCCAAAATCTCTGATTTTGTGGGATAGGGAAGAGCTGGCTTTGCCACCATGAGATAAGTCAAGAAGGAAGAGAAGAAAGGAAGAGAAAAACTTAGCTAAGTTGGGAAGAAACCATTAGGGTTTCTTGGAGAAGAACAAACCCCAGCAACTATAAATAGAGCCTCTTCTACCCAGCCAAAACACAACAACAACCCACCACCTTCAGAGAGCAAGCTTTCTCTCTTGCAAACCCAGCAAATTTTTGTGCTTTGCTAGCCCATTTCCCCCATCTCCCTTGCTTTGGCAAAATTGCTACAGCTCTGACAGAGTCACTGTCGAGCTGCCGGAAGCTACGAAAATCACCCAAAACTCTCTTCCTTAGAATCTCTCCTCTCTTCCATTAGAACCTCTTACCTCCATAGGAACCCACAAACTTTCTCTTTCCAAAAGTGCTAAACCCATGATAACTTTGCTCTCATGCCACATGCCCCTCATGCTAAGCCCAAAAGTTCATCTGTGAATGTGAAGAAATTATCTGTAACTTTCTGTTGTTTTTGTTGGAGAAGATAACCAAAATACTTCCTAAGGCTTTGCTGCCCTTTCGAAGCATTTTGGGGCTGTTTGTGCCTAGTAAATCACGGCCATAAGTTGGCCGAAGGAGCCCTTTCACTCGGCCCTGGCACTTGTTCGTAAAAACTGAAACGCAGCGTTTCGCCAGGGTAGTTCGCCCTCCTGAAGACAAAAGAAGAAATGCTAAGGCATGATCATCTCGGCCTCAAGCACAGGCCGAGGCCGAGGCCAGGCAAATTCCGGCCAAAGCATTAAAGGCAAATCATCACGTGACAACAGGGTCCCAGGCTTCATTTAATGAAGTAGTGCCTGTTTAGTGCAGCAAACCCACTGGCCACAAATAAGCATTTAATGCATGAGGGAAGGTGGGAAGTGACTGGAGTCAGGATTTGGTGATGAGAATCAGAGTGATTAGACGTGGACATTCTCACAAGAATTCTGACAGCCTGAGATATTGGTTCACCAGCTATCCAGGCCATAAATGCGTCTCCACGGCCAGAAGCTCAAAACCCGATCAAGAGCGGCGGCCGAGATTCACCAGGATTTATGGGGTCACACCACCATACTTCACGATCCCAAATGTCGATTGGACTGCCCACTTGCTCCAATCCAGCTCCACCATGCAGATTTTCAGCCTCGATTACTCCTCCAGGGACTCTACTATGAGGTAAGTCAAGAAGGAAGAGGAGAAAGGAAGAAGAAAGCCTAGCTAAGTTAGGAAGAAACCATTAGGGTTTCTTGAAGAAGAGCAAACCCCAGCAACTATAAATAGGGCCTCTTCCACCCAGCCAAAGAACAACAACCCACAACCTTCAGAGAGCAAGCTTTCTCTCTCACTTGCAAACCCAGCAATTTTCGTGCTATCCCTGCCAAGTCTCCTTTATTTCCTCTGTTTTGGCTGATCGACAGAAGTTTTGGCAGAGTCTCCGCCAAGCTGCCGGAAGCTACAAAAATCACCCAAAACTCTCCACCAATCCTCCTTAGAACCCCTCCTCTCTTCCATTAGAACCTCTGTACTTCGTAGGAGCCCACAACTCTCTCTCTCTAAAGTGCTAAACCTATGATAATTTTGCTCCCATGCCACATGCCTCTCATGCCAAGCCCGAAAGTTTATCTGTAAACATGAAGAAATTATCTGTAAGTTGCTGTTGTTTTTGTTGGTGAAGATAACCAAAATACTTCCTAAGGCTTTGCTGCCATTTCGAAGCATTTTGGGGCTTAATTTTCGAACTCAAACAAAGGGGACAACTTCATCAGCCCAGCCCACTCGCTGCCGGAAGGAAAAAGCCCCTACAGGGTGTTGGGTTTTTTTATAATTTCAGCCCCCATTTTGGGTGTTTTAGTGAAACTCCCTTAAAAATATTGTTTACCAAACGTGGAGTTGCTTTACTTTACAGCTAATTATTTTCAAAGCACAGCATAAGAAACTTTTTTTAAAAGTGACAGCAATCCCAAACTGGGCCTTAGGAAGCACTTTTGTTTCTTTCACCAACAAGACAGACAGCTGCTTACAGATCAATATTATGACTTGGCTTGAGAAGCTTGTGGCATAGGAGCTAAGTCTCCATGAGTTTAGCAATAGAGAGAGAGAGAGAGAGAGAGAGAGAGAGAGAGAGAGAGAGAGAGCTTGGATGTCTTATGGGAAACAGAGTTTCATAGTAAGGGGAGAAGGATATTTGGGAAGATTTGATGAGGGAAGAGAGGGAGAGATGAGGATGAAAGGATGGGTGGCTTGAGAAGATTTTTCAGCAACTTGACGATTGCTTGGTCGTGCTCTGGATGGTTTGCCAGAAGAGAAAAGAAGAAGATGGGAGAACATGGCTTGAAATTGAAGGTTCTGTTGGTTTTAAAACATTTTTAAGAAGTTCATTTGAATATTAAACATGCATTTAATCAAATTAATCGCAACGGAAGTCTAAGGTGGTTGTTTAAATTCAAAAACAAAACTTCTTCCAAGTATCTTAAGCCATGAACATTGATATGTTTTTCATAAATGAAAATTCAAGAGAAAGGATAAGATCTAATTACCCTTGAAGCAATTATATGAACCAAGTTGTGTTTTGGTCTTCTCTTGATGATTTCCCTTTGTTGATCTCCTCTTTGATCTTTCTCCTCCTTGTGAGCCACAAAAGTATATGGCCTCTAAGTCTCCACACCAATGGAACCTTGAGATGAGAATAAGTATCTTGAGAATACTTGGATGCTAGTGCAAGATTCTCAAGATTGGTTTCAATCTAAACCACTTTGAAAAATGAAAGTATTTCACTCTTGAAAACTCTCCTTTTTCTCTCTTTGATCTCCCAAACCTATTTGGTTGATGTTGGATTGTGTTTGTTGTGTTAAATGAGCTTATGGAAACAATTCCCATACACCTTTGCTTAAGCATTTTCGGCCAAACCCCATTGGGCTTCCAAAATTGGGCCTTATGACACTTAAACCATAATCTTTAGGTGTCTTAAGCCCTTGGGCTTGATACCCAACCATTTGGGCTTCCCTCTAACTATTATCGAGGCCCAAATATATTTTTACACGTAGTAAATCATCCATATCAAATCAATCAAATTGATTTCCTCATTCTCATTTGTATTACTCGAAGTTAACCATTTAAGGTGTGCGATCCATTAGGTTCTAATTTAGCAAGGCAGTGGGAAAACATTAGAACTCTTTCTAACCAACTGGAATTAAAACCCCTTTTTAATTCTTCCTTTATTTGGATCGATCACAATCAATCTTAGGACTTTCACAAGCCAAGAGTGACATCTAGCAATATATCATGGCTACCCAAGCTAATTATAATAGATGAAGAACCTATTCAGTTGGAATTGCAATGCAATACGGTCCTTCTCTTATACAATGTTTCCAATCATATTATTAGGGTACGGATTGATAATGTCAAACCCCTAATATGATTAACCTCATATGATTCAATAGAACATAATTAAAACACTTTTTAAATCATGTTCAAGTACTTCGGCCGAAGATTCACTGAATCATATCTTGAAACATTCTCCTTTCTTTATCAAGGTAGAGATTCCTTATTGTACATTCACATATCTCCATGATGAATTAAGAGATCCCAATAACAGATAAGGAAAATCTTTTACGACTTGCCTTTGTGAGTTATCAAAGATCAATAACGCATCACAAGACAACCATGATGCCTCAGGTCTAAGGACTAATTTGCATTATTGCAACTATGAGTTCTCATTTGACATGTAGATAAATACTCCATATGAGAACTACGGTTGATCGCGTCCAGTGTACTCATTCACTAATGAGCACCCACATACTTGTATTAGTGTCAACTACACAAATGGTTTGAGACCAACCATCCTCATCATTGAGCATACATAGTATGTGCCAATCTTGACGGTTTATCAATGCCCATTTGATAACCTTATGATTAGGAACATTTTGGGATACTACAGTTAGAGATTAAAGGTCTCCCGAATCTAAACTTCTTTAGATTACTTTATCTCTTATTTAGTACACCCTGGACTTTTGTTTCTTTACACGACATAAAAGATAACAAAATAATATTGCCCTTTATTTATCATATACGAAATGTATTCTAAGGAGATTAGATCAAATGTATTGGCTCTTAGGGCACATTTCTAACAGGTTCCAGTAGTGAGTAAGGATGCTTGCTCACTCTGGATGTGTTGTTCTGCTGGGTAGGAGATGCCCCCTTTTATAGGTGCTAGAAGCTCCTAATTTCCAGGAAACCCTAGTTGGTTCTTCCCAATTTGGCCAAGTCTTCTCCTCCATTTCCCTTTACGTTCTTTGATTCAACATTCTTTGTGAAATTTCCTTAATTCAAACACATTGGGACAAGATTTTTTGGACCTCTAGAGTCTTCCTACAGCTGGCCTTTGCAGCACCTTCCATCCCTGGCAACGCTCTCTCCCCATTTTCTTTCTTAGTTTCTGGCACGAGCTGGTAGAGGAAAGAAATGGGTAAGAGTGCTGGTCTGAAGGGTGTTTTACTTCCAGCAGCCCGCACACGTGAGTTTCCTTTGGTTTTAACAATGGCTTGTTTTGGATTTGGTTATAGTAATGTGCTGGAGATTTTCTTGGAATATTTTTCAGGATGCTGGGCCATTTCCCAATGTGATGGGCCGCTTTTTCTCTCTCATGGTTACCCATATGTTTGGGCTCAAGAAATGGGCTTGAGTTATAGTGCTCTCAAGCAGCCAAAAACTTTCACTCCTTGGACCATCAATGGGCCTCATGAACACTCGGAACCATCCATACCACAACCCGCTCAGCAAGCCGCAGGCATTCCATGGCTTGGGCTCACTTAAGCTTGTACAGTGGCTTAGTGCCAAAATAAAGGTTTTCTGCTTGGCATTGCATGTTATTTGGTGTGCTTGTGCTTTAGCTTTGCCGTATTGTAATGGGCTATGACCGAGCCAAATGGCACTCGACGGGATAATAAGCGCGGGTTCATAGAGCCAATACATTTTAAGGGCTTGTTATGACCTTTCTGCGTGGAGGGTTGCGTATTTGCTTAGGGTGGCACGTGGACCATAACTTGTGCAAGCGTACACGACAAACTCTTGCATACCCCAGTCGGGCTTCTTCCCCAGTTAAGTGTTGTACTGGGCTAGAAATTTATTTGGGCCCAGCCTTGAATTTTTTGGGCCTCAACACAAATATGCCAAATACACCAAACCACATCACATAACATAGCCAACCACAATTCCTAGATTTGAGGACTACATCCATCTGTCATACCCAAAAAAAATTGCCAATACAGAATTTGGGACCAAATAAAACCAAAAGTTCCAAAATATATTAGACCAACTAACTTAAGCAAAAGGGCACAAAATGAAACTATCCTCCACACATTCTTGGTATCCACAACAAACTAAACAAATGGAAGCAACAGAGATACCTCTTTTCAACAATGTCGTCTATGCCAAGCTAATTTGCTAATTTGCTAGTTTTTCAATGTTATCTTTTTATAATGATTGTTCAGAAAATGGAATTACTTAATATCTAATCTTTTAATTTAAAAGCATGCTATGTCAGTTCTTAACAATGAGAAAAATATAATTGAACTCGTGAAAATAAAAGGATATGAAAATATTGAACAACCAAAAATAAAAGAATTTAGCAATTCATACTGTATATTGGATTAAAGAACAATTCACAAACTTACTCAAAGGACATTCCCTTTAGCCTTAGCTAGAGTTCTAGCAACTCATTACAAAGGAAAACATAACTAAATTTTCAATGAAATGGATAAAGAAATTTGTTGTAGTGGTCCTCTTGCCAAATAAGTTGATGAGTGATTTATAGTAGTCAATGAGGTGAGTGGAAAGTTAATACATTCATGGTGGGTAATGAAAGGTTTAAGTGAGGTATTAATTGGATTAAATATGTGTTGATGGTGGAGAGTTAGTGGAAAAGAAATAACGGTGAGGTAGTGTGCCAGGACCTGACCCAAATTCCACTTTGGAGTCTGTGTCGAACCCTGTGTGAGGTGTCGAACACAAATGTCTAAAATACCCTCTTAACCTAAACCTAAAAATTCTTTAGGGTTCGACTGCCACTGGAAAACCGGCAGAGTCTTCCTTGAAAAAGGCTTAAAACCAACAAATTTTCACCTGTAAACAGTCACAAAAAAGGGATTCCCTAAACATTCAGCACGCACAAGTTAAGTTCACACACAAGACAGTTAATTCTATTGGCTTCAAACCTTACAGGGATTCAGGACTCTATCAGAGCACAACTAATTTAGTTAAGTTTACAATCAAAAAATTATTTACAACAGAGTAAAAGCCTACACAAGAGAGAGAAGGAAATGTAGTAGATGGTGGAAGGCCCTCAAGTGGTTGCCCGGTACTCGTCTACTGCCTGGGGGGCGCAAAACAAAGAAAGTGTGAGTGGACAGAAAAATTAAATGTTAAACATCGTGAGAACATAAAAATCCCACCATTTAGCAAACTAGTTGTAATTCTAAGCTATGTTTATATGAGTAAATAATATTCGTACATAAGCATAATATATTAAACAAAAGACAAATCACCGATTAAAAAAAATAAAAGAATTTCTCAACTATAAAACTTTCCACCCAGATATATCCTATAGAAAATCTATCAATTCCAACAGTGTACCGTCAATTCTAGGTATCACACACATGGCCATAGGTGTGATACATCCTCGCAGAACTCAGGGGACACAAAGTCGGTCTGAGACGCAATCCTCGCAGCACACGGTTCGGGCGTCCTAGAGACTCGTGGCGCACGGTCATACGCAAGTAGACTTATCCGAAGATAACCAAATTGTCCGAAGACAAACCATTTCCTGAAAGAAACCGAGATGTCCGAGGACATCATACAATTTGAAGGAACCCAAAGGATATCTAGGTGGTTTGAAAACATTTCCAAAACATTTCTCAATTTCAGATCTCAAATCATCCCAATTCCCCGAACTAATCTCACTTATCAATAATATCAATAATAATAATCTTAATAATAATAATAATAATAATAACATTAATAATAACCTTTTCTTAACCGAAACCAAATGCTCGGAAAGTAATCGCTGTAATTAATCTATTCATAAAGCAATTCATAAAATCATCTTAGTATGAAAAATCATTATAAAATAAATGTCCACTCATTGTGAGTCCAAGCTTGCTCGGCCCTTCGAAGGTCCCTCCGATTACGCACGTGAAGTTTGAGTGCCTAAGAAAGAATATAAACTTTGATTACTGAAAATTCCGTCTCAAACCTTTAATAAAAAATCAAATTTCCGGAATTTACAAAGTGTGTGCACAATCCTCGAAAAGTTTGTTACCGGTTCAACTAAACCCCTTCAACAAGTTCCAAGAGTTTCATTAAGTTCTGACAGTCCGACCTATCGAACCCGAGAATAATCAATAGGCAAATTTTAGTAAAATACTCAACCGATTGAATTTAGCTAATTTGAGCATACTGTCGTGCTCGGGATGATGAGGGGTAAATTTTAGGGTGAAAATAGTTCGTCAGTTCGTCGACATCTGGCTTACGCACCGCCACCGACGGTGGGTGGCATGAGAAATTTCTAGCAACTAGAAAATCTCCAAACCACTGACCAATTTTTATACCAACAGGTCAAGCACACTTAGAGGAGTGTTTTTCATTCTTGGACCCCGGCCAAAAAGTGGCCGGAGTGGCCTGAAACACAGCTAAAACCGCAGGCCAAAATGGGTGTCCTAATCACTTCTTTAAACCACGAAATCTGCCCAAACCAACTCCAAAAACAGGTAGATCATGGAAAGAGGATGAAAATCCATACCTCGTTCGACAAAATCGGTGGCTGGAGTCATCGGAAAATCTCAAAAACCCGCCAGCGTCTAGTGGAGCTTTTTGAGTCGGTTTCAGTCCTAAACCGACTATTTTTCAGGTTTTTAAGTTCGATTGAGGGATGGGTTAGGTAGAGCAGACGTAGATGAAGCTTTTGTGGGTGGTGGCTTAGGTTGGAACGACCGGATGACGACAAAACTTGCCGGAGAAGTCGAACAGTCACTGTGAACAATGACTGTGGCGAAGGAGAAACTCGAGAGAGAGAGAGAGGAAGAATCGGGAGGATGAGAGAGAAAAATCTGACTTTTAACATCTTACTTGCGAAAATTACGATCGTGCCCTTACACTTCTTTTGATCGTAATTTTCTCGTTTCAACTCTGATTTGGCCCACTACGTGTCTATGAACTCGTGAGCTCATGCAATACGTAATGGAGCCAAGAAATTTTTCCAAACCATCCCCAAGCAAAAGTCAACCCTAAACCACTAAAAAAAAGTAAGGGTAGGATCGTCATTTGATTTAAAAATTATGAAATTAAATAAATTATTTAGGGGCGAGATATTACATAGTGGGTGTTAAATGGCTATGAATGACATGAAATAGATTCTTTAGCTTCAACGGTTTTGTCTTCTCTTCTCCCTCTTTACTTTTCTTTATAATCACAATAATCCCACAATCAATTCTTGAATAAAATCCACAAGCAATTCTCTTCACACTTGGCTTGAACTTGGACAAATGTATATCTTCATCTTTTGGCTTTCCAACTTAATAAGTTCACCAAATTAATACAGAAAATTTATAAATCCAATTGGTAAGAATAAAATGTAACAACAAGTGAAATTATATTTACTAAGCCAAAATTATATCATAAAGTCTCCAAAATAATATTAAAAAGATGTAATTTGAGACTCTCGTCAGGCCTCACTAACAATTTTTCCCGGATTCAAACCATACTCCTCATTAAAAATCCAAGACCGTTACGAGAATACTCTATTTACCACTATATTAATTTGAGCAATATTGTCCACTTGCAATTAATCACATCAAGAGACAAGATCATGACCGCACCAAAGAAAGCATTGGCCATGGATGCAATTAAAGTTGATATGTTTAAAGCTAGTGTTGTGGTCTTTTAAACAACCTGCAAAATAGAGATTATTTCATACACACATTATACTCGTAAGTACATGAACCGTTGATAGTAAAACTTATGTAAGTGCGAGGTCAATCCCACGAGGACTGGATTTTAAATTTAGAATTAATGTAACTTAATTTACATCACAATACACTTCTATTACTTTAATATAAAGAAGAAAATTAAACACGTAGTATACTCACATAAACACAAAGGAGGTTTTTGAATAATTGGTTTTATTAAGTAAGACAATTCAAAATTAGAGGAAAAAAACAAGTACAAAATCACACACATAAATAATATAGAATAAGCTGTGCATAAAAATTGTAAAAGTACCACTACTACAAAAAAGGCAAAAGACGACGGGAATTCATCGTCGTGAATTTGGTTTTCAAACCGTCGTAAAATCGATCGACGTCTTTTGCAAAGTAAAACCACGACGCGAAATCACAGTCGTTGTTATGACAAACAACGTCATTAACAAAAAAACAATCGACGTCTGTATACTGAAAAATGAACCAAAAAATTGTCCTGGAGAAGAATAGACGACCTATTTTATACAACCACCGTCGTGTAAAAGAATACAATACGTCTTTAAATAAATAAAATATGACGTTATTAAATCATACGACGTCTAATATATTTAAATAACCGTCGTGCAATAGTAATGCCACTTCGTTTTTTCCATTAATATTGACGTGGAAATAGCGGTTAGGGTAAATCACCGTCGTTGTTGTAACAAACAACGTCATCTACAAAAAAAACCGACGTCTGTACACTGAAAAATGAACCAAAAAATTGTCCTGGAGAAGAATAGACAACCTATTTTATACAACATACGTTGTGTAAAATAATACAATACGTCTTTAAATAAATAAAATATGATGTTATTAAATCATACGACGTCCAATATATTTATATAACCGTCGTGCAATAGTATTGCCACTTCGTTTTTTCCATTAATATTGACGTGGAAATAGCGGTTAAGGTAAATCACCGTCGTTGTTGTAATAAACAACGTCATTTACAAAAAAACCGACGTCTGTATACTGAAAAATGAACCAAAAAATTGTCATGGAGAAGAATAGACGACCTATTTTATACAACATCCGTCGTGTAAAAGCAAACACTACGTCTTTAAATAAATAAAATATGACGTTATTAAACCATACGATGTCGAATATATTTATATAACCGTCGTGAAATAGTATTGTTACTTCAGTTTTTCCATTAATATTGACGTGGAAATAGCGGTTAGGGTAAATTACCGTCGTTGTTGTAACAAATAACGTCATTTACAAAAAAAACCAACGTCTGTACACTGAAAAATGAACCAAAAAATTGTCATGCAGAAGAATAGACGACCTATTTTATACAAACACAGTCGTGTGTATATATATACTACGTCTTTAAATAAATAAAATACGACGTTATTAATATTTACTACGTCTTATATATTTACATAACCGACGTGGAAAATATGTTAGGCTCATGACTTACGACATATTTATTTCTATAAACGACGTAGTATGTGATATACAACGTCATGATCATGTAAAAGATAGCCGTGTTTCTCTATTTATACGTCGTCTTTAGTAAAATAATAGTCGTCTAATCCATCCAAGACGTCGTCTTTTGTAACGTTCAGGTTCGATATCTGTCCTTTTAGACGTCGGTATTATTGTACTGAAGTCGTGTTATTTGTAATTACATGTCGGCTCTTTATCCTTCTC
>NW_018921441.1:21126-38224 GCF_002207925.1 Prunus avium
TGCCATTGAACTTGAATTGTCCAATTTCTTACACCTATTGATTTTGGATCGAGCCCAAAACTTGGGAACCATCATAATGTGGTGGGAGGAGTCATTTGGTTAAGTTTGAGTGAAATCCGATCTCTAGAACTACCCAAAAACCCAACCTCTTCAATTAGGAACGAACTGCCTTTGAACTTGAATTGTCCAATTTATTACACCCATTGATTTCGGATCGAGCCCAAACCTTGGGCATCATCATAATATGGTGGGAGGAGTCATTTGGATAAGTTTGAGTGAAATCCTATCTCTAGAACTACCGAAAACACCAACCACTCCAATTAGGAACGAACTGCCTTTGAACATGAATTGTCCAATTTCTTACACCTATGGCAATTTCTTACACCTATGGATTTCGGATCGAGCCCAAAACTGGGGCAACATCATAATATGGTGGGAGGAGTCATTTGGTTAGTTTTGAGTGAAATCCGATCTCTTGAACTATGGAATACACCGACCACTCCGATTAGGAACGAACTGCCTTTGAACATAAAATTACCCAATTTCTTATACCTATTGATTTCGGATCGAGCCCAAAACATGGGCAACATCATAATATGGTGGGAGGAGTCATTTGGATAAGTTTGAGTGAAATCTAATCTTTAGAACTACCCAAAACACCAACCACTCCGATTAGGAATGTACTGCCTTTGAACATAAATTGTCCAATTTCTTACCCCTATTGATTTCGGATCGAGCCCAATACATGGGCAACATCACAATATGGTGGGCGGAGTCATTTGGTTAGTTTTGAGTGAAATCCGATCTCTAGAACTACCCAAAACACCAACCACTCCGATTAGGAATGTACTGCCTTTGAACATAAATTGTCCAATTTCTTACCCCTATTGATTTCGGATCGAGCCCAATACATGGGCAACATCACAATATGGTGGGCGGAGTCATTTGGTTAGTTTTGAGTGAAATCCGATCTCTAGAACTACCCAAAACACCAACCACTCCGATTAGGAATGTACTGCCTTTGAACATAAATTGTCCAATTTCTTACCCCTATTGATTTCGGATCGAGCCCAATACATGGGCAACATCACAATATGGTGGGCGGAGTCATTTGGTTAGTTTTGAGTGAAATCCGATCTCTAGAACTACCCAAAACACCAACCACTCCGATTAGGAATGTACTGCCTTTGAACATAAATTGTCCAATTTCTTACCCCTATTGATTTCGGATCGAGCCCAATACATGGGCAACATCACAATATGGTGGGCGGAGTCATTTGGTTAGTTTTGAGTGAAATCCGATCTCTAGAACTACCCAAAACACCAACCACTCCGATTAGGAATGTACTGCCTTTGAACATAAATTGTCCAATTTCTTACCCCTATTGATTTCGGATCGAGCCCAATACATGGGCAACATCACAATATGGTGGGAGGAGTCATTTGGATAAGTTTGAGTGAAATCCAATCTCTAGAACTACCCAAAACACCAACCACTCCAATTAGGAACGAACTGCCTTTGAACTTGAGTTGTCCAATTTCTTTCTCCTATTGATTTTGGATCGAGCCTAAAACTTGGGCAACATCTTAATATGGTGGGAGGAGTCATTTGGTTAAGTTTGAGTGAAATCTAATCTTTAGAACTACCCAAAACACCAACCACTCCAATTAGGAACGAACTGCCTTTGAACTTGAATTGTCCAATTTCTTACACCTATTGATTTCGGACGGAGCCCAAAACTTGGGCATCATCACAATATGGTGGGCGGAGTCATTTGGTTAGTTTTGAGTGAAATCCGATCTCCAGAACTATAGAATACACCAACCACTCCGATTAGGAACGAACTGCCCTTGAATATAAATTGTCCAATTTCTTAAACCTATTGATTTCGGATCGAGCCCAAAACTTAGGCAACATCATAATATGGTGGGAGGAGTTATTTGGTTAACTGTGAGTGAAATCCGATCTCTAGAACTACCCAAAACACCAACCACTCCAATTAGGAACGTACTGCCTTTAAACTTGAATTGTCCAATTTCTTTCACCTATTGATTTCGGATCGAGCCCAAACCTTGGGCATCATCATAATATGGTGGGAGGAGTTATTTGGTTAACTGTGAGTGAAATCCGATCTCTAGAACTACCCAAAACACCAACCACTCCAATTAGGAACGAACTGCCTTTGAACTTGAATTGTCCAATTTCTGAAACCTATTAATTTCAGATCGAGCCCAAAACTTGGGCAACATCATATTATGGTGGGAGGAGTCATTTGGTTAGTCTTGAGTGAAATCCGATCTCTAGAACTATGGAATATACCAACCACTCCGATTACGAACGAACTGCCTTTGAACATAAATTGTCCAATTTCTTGCACCTATTGATTTCGGATCGAGCCCAAAACTTAGGCAACATCATAATATGGTGGGAGGAGTTATTTGGTTAACTTTGAGTGAAATCCGATCTCTAGAACTACCCAAAACACCAACCACTCCAATTAGGAACGAACTGCCTTTGAACTTGAATTGTCCAATTTCTTACACCTATTGATTTCGGATCGAGCCCAAAACTTGGGCAACATCATAATATGGGGGAAGAAGTCATTTCGTTAAGTTTGAGTGAAATCCGATCTCAAGAACTACCCAAAACACCAACCACACCAATTTGGAATGAACTGCCTTTGAACTTGAATTGTCCAATTTCTTACCCCTATTGATTTCGGATCGAGCCCAAAACTTGGGCAACATCATAATATGGTGGGAGGAGTCATTTGGTTAGGTTTGAGTGAAATCCGATCTCTGGAACTACCCAAAACACCAACCACTCCGATTAGGAACGAATTACCTTAGAACATAAATTGTGCAATTTCTTACACCTATTGATTTCGGACAGAGCCCAAAATTTGGGCATCATCACAATATGGTGGGCGGAGTCATTTGGTTAGTTTTGAGTGAAATCCAATCTCTAGAACTACCCAAAACACCAACCACTCCAATTAGAAACGAACTGCCCTAGAACATAAATTGTTCAATTTCTTACACCTATTGAATTCGGATGGAGCCCAAAACTTGGGCATCATCACAATATGGTGGGCGGAGTCATTTGGTTAGTTTTCTGTGAAATCCCATCTCTAGAACTGTGGAATACACCAACCACTCCAATTAGGAACGAACTGCCTTTCAACATAAATTGTCCAATTTCTTAAACCTATTGTTTTCGGATCGAGCCCAAAACTTGGGCACCATCATAATATGGTGGGAGGAGGCATTTGGTTAGTTTTCTGTGAAATCCCATCTCTAGAACTGTGGAATACACCAACCACTCCAATTAGGAACGAACTGCCTTTCAACATAAATTGTCCAATTTCTTAAACCTATTGTTTTCGGATCGAGCCCAAAACTTGGGCACCATCATAATATGGTGGGAGGAGGCATTTGGTTAGTTTTCTGTGAAATCCCATCTCTAGAACTGTGGAATACACCAACCACTCCAATTAGGAACGAACTGCCTTTGAACATAAATTGTCCAATTTCTTAAACCTTTTAATTTCGGATCGAGCCCAAAACTTGGGCAACATCATAGTATGGTGGGAGGAGTCATTTGGTTAGTTTTCTGTGAAATCCCATCTCTAGAACTGTGGAATACACCAACCACTCCAATTAGGAACGAACTGCCTTTGAACTTGGATTGTCCAATTTCTTTCAGCTATTGATTTCGGATCGAGCCCAAAACTTGGGCAACATCATAATACGGTGGGAAGAGTCATTTGGTTAAGTTTGAGCGACATCCGATCTCTAGCACTACGCAAAACACCAACCACTACAATTAGGAACGAACTGCCTTTCAACTTGAATTCTCCAATTTCTAACACCTATTGATTTCGGATCGAGCCCAAAACTTGGGCAACATCATAATATGGTGGGAGGAGTCATTTGGTTAGTTTCAGTGAAATCCGATCTCTAGAACTACGGAATACACCAACCACTACGATTAGGAATGAAGTGCCATTGAACATAAATTGTCCAATTTCTTACACCTATTGATCTCCGATCAAGCCCAAAACTTGGGAAACATCATAATATGGTGGGAGGAGTCATTTGGCTAAGTTTGAGTGAAATCCGATCTCTAGAACTACCCAAAACACCAACCACTCCAATTAGGAACGTACTGCCTTTGAACTTGAATTGTCCAATTTCTTACACCTATTGATTTCGGATCGAGCCCAAAACATGGGCAATACCATAATATGGTGGGAGGAGTCATTTGGTTAAGTTTGAGTGAAATCCAATCTCTAGAACTACCTAAAACACCAACCACTCCAATTAGGATCGAGCCCAAAACATGGGCAACATCATAATATGGTGGGAGGAGTCATTTGGTTAAGTTTGAGTGAAATCTAATCTTTAGAACTACCCAAAACACCTACCACTCCGATTAGGAACGAACTTCCTTTGAACATAAATTGTCCAATTTCTGAAACCTATTAATTTCAGATCGAGCCCAAAGCTTGGGCAACGTCATAATACGGTGGGAGGAGTCATTTGGTTAAGTTTGAGTGAAATCCAATTTTAGAACTACCCAAAACACCAACCACTCCGATTAGGAACGAACTACCTTAGAACATAAATTGTCCAATTTCTTACACCTATTGATTTCGGATCGATCCCGAAACTTGGGCAACATCATAATATGGTGGGAGGAGTTATTTGGATAGTTTTGAGTGAAATCCGATCTCTAGAACTATGGAATACACCAACCACTCTGATTAGGAACGAACTACCTTAGAACATAAATTGTCCAATTTCTTACACCTATTGATTTCGGATAGAGCCCAAAACTTGGGCATCATCACAATATCGTGGGCGGAGTCATTTGGTTAGTTTTGAGTGAAATCCGCTCTCTAGAACTACCCAAAACACCAACCACTCCATTTAGGAACGTACTGCCTTTGAACTTGAATTGTCCAATTTCTTACACCTATTGATTTCGGATCGATCCCGAAACTTGGGCAACATCATAATATGGTGGGAGGAGTTATTTGGATAGTTTTGAGTGAAATCCGATCTCTAGAACTATGGAATACACCAACCACTCTGATTAGGAACGAAGTGCCCTTGAACATAAATTGTCCAATTTCTTAAACCTGTTGTTTTCGGATAGAGCCCAAAACTTGGGCAACATCATAATATGGTGGGAGGAGTCGTTTGGTTAAGTTTGAGTGAAATCCAATCTTTAGAATTACCCAAAACACAAACCACCGCGATTTCTTACACCTATTGACTTCGGATCGAGCCCAAAACTTGGGCAACATCATAATATGGTGGGCGGAGTCATTTGGTTAGTTTTGAGTGAAATCCGAACTCTAGAACTACCCAAAACACCAACCACTCCAATTAGGAACGTACTGCCTTTGAACTTGAATTGTCCAATTTCTTACGCCTATTGATTTCGGATCGAGCCCAAAACTTGGGCAACATCAAAATATGGTGGGGGGTGTGATTTGGTTAGTTTTGGGTGAAATTCGATATCTAGAACTATGTAATACACCAACCACTCCGATTAGGAACGAACTGCCTTTGAACATAAATTGTCCAATTTCTTTCACCTATTGATTTCGGATCGAGAACAAAACTTGGGCAACATCATAAGATGGTGGGAGGAGTCATTTGGTTAGTTTTGAGTGAAATCCGATCCCTAGAACTATGGAATACATCAACCACTCCGATTAGGAACGAACAGCCTTTGAACTTGAATTGTCCAATTTCTTACACCTATTGATTTCGGATCAAGCCCAAAACTTGGGCAACATCATAATGTGGTGGGAGGAGTCTTTTGGTTAAGTTTGAGTGAAATCCGATCTGTAGAATTACCCAAAACACCAACCACCCCGATTCGGAACGAACTGCCTTAGAACATAAATTGTCCAATTTCTTGCACCTATTGATTTTGGATCGAGCCCAAAACTTGGGCAACATCATAAGATGGTGGGAGGAGTCATTTGGTTAGTTTTGAATGAAATCCGATCTCTAGAACTATGGAATACACCAACCACTCCGATTAGGAACGAACTGTCTTTGAACGTAAATTGTCCAATTTCTTAAACCTATTGATTTCGGATCGAGCCCAAAACTTGGGCAACATCATAATATTGTGGGAGGAGTCACTTGGTTAAGTTTGAGTGAAATCCGATCTCTAGAACTACCCAAAACACCAACCACTCCAATTAGGAACGAACTGCCTTTGCACTTGAATTGTCCAATTTCATACACCTATTGATTTCGGATCGAGCCCAAAACTTGGGCGACATCATAATATGGTGGGAGGAATCATTTGGTTAGGTTTGAGTGAAATCCGATCTCTAGAACTACCCAAAACACCAACCACTCTAAGTAGGAACGAACTGCCTTCGAACTTGAATTGTCCAATTTCTTACACCTATTGATTTCGTATCGATCCCAAAACTTGGGCAACATCCTAATATGGTGGGAGGAGTCATTTGGTTAGTTTTGAGTGAAATCCGATCTCTAGAACTATAGAATACACCAACCACTCCGATTAGGAACGAACTGCCCTTGAACATAAATTGTCCAATTTCTTAAACCTATTGTTTTCGGATCGGGCCCAAAACTTGGGCAACATCATAATATGGTGGGACGTGTCATTTGGTTAGTTTTGAGTGAAATCCGATCTCTAGAACTATGGAATACACCAACCACTCCGATTAGGAATGAACTGCCTTTGAACATAAATTGTCCAATTTATTACACCTATTGAATTTGGTACGACCCCAAAAGTTGGGCAACATCATAATATGGTGGGAGGTGTCATTTGGTTAGTTTTGAGTGAAATCCGATCTCTAGAACTACCCAAAACACCAACCACTCTAAGTATGAACGAACTGCCTTCGAACTTGAATTGTCCAATTTCTGAAACCTATTCATTTCGGATCGAGCCCAAAACTTGGGCAACATTATAATATAGTGGGAGGATTCATTTGGTTAGTTTTGAGTGAAATCCGAACTTTAGAACTATGGAATACACCAACCACTCCGATTAGGAACGAACTGCCTTTCAACATAAATTGTCCAATTTCTGAAACCTATTCATTTCGGATCGAGCCCAAAACTTGGGCAACATCAAAATATGGTGGGGGGGGTCATTTGGTTAGTTTTGAGTGAAATCCGATCTCTAGACCTACCCAAAACACCAACCACTCCGATTAGGAATGAACTGCCTTTGAACATAAATTGTCCAATTTCTGAAACCTATTCATTTCGGATCGAGCCCAAAACTTGGGCAACACCATAATATGGTGGGAGGAGTCATTTGGTTAAGTTTGAGTGAAATCCAATCTCTTGAACTACCCAAAACACCAACCACTCCAATTAGGAACGAACTGCCTTTGAACTTGAGTTGTCCAATTTCTTTCACCTATTGATTTCAGATCGAGCCCAAAACTTGGGCAACATCTTAATATGGTGGGAGGAGTCATTTGGTTAAGTTTCAGTGAAATCTAATCTTTAGACCTACCCAAAACACCAACCACTCCGATTAGGAACGAACTACCTTAGAACATAAATTGTCCAATTTCATACACGTATTGATTTCGGATGGAGCCCAAAACTTGGGCATCATCACAATATGGTGGGCGGAGTCATTTGGTTAGTTTTGAGTGAAATCCGCTCTCTAGAACTACCCAAAACACCAACCACTCCATTTAGGAACGTACTACCTTTGAACTCGAATTGTCCAATTTCTTACACCTATTGATTTCGGATCGAGCCCAGAACTTGGGCAACATCATAATATGGTAGGAGGAGTCATTTGGTTAAGTTTCAGTGAAATCTAATCTTTAGAACTACCCAAAACACCAACCACTCCATTTAGGAACGTACTACCTTTGAACTCGAATTGTCCAATTTCTTACACCTATTGATTTCGGATCGAGCCCAGAACTTGGGCAACATCATAATATGGTAGGAGGAGTCATTTGGTTAAGTTTCAGTGAAATCTAATCTTTAGAACTACCCAAAACACCAACCACTCCATTTAGGAACGTACTACCTTTGAACTCGAATTGTCCAATTTCTTACACCTATTGATTTCGGATCGAGCCCAGAACTTGGGCAACATCATAATATGGTGGGCGGAGTCATTTGGTTAGTTTTGAGTGAAATCCGATCTCTAGAACTATGGAATACACCAACCACTCCAATTAGGAACGTACTGCCTTTGAAAATGAATTGTCCAATTTCTTACACCTATTGATTTCGGATCGAGCCCAAAACTTGGGCAACATCATAATATGGTGGGAGGAGTCATTTGATTAAGTTTGAGTGAAATCCGATCTCTAGAACTACCCAAAAAACCAACCACTCCAATTTCGAACGAACTGCCTTTGAACTTGAATTGTGCAATTTCTTAAACTTATTGATTTCGGATCGAGCCCAAAACTTGGGCAACATCATATTATGGTGGGAGGAGTCATTTGGTTAGTTTTGAGTGAAATCCGATCTCTAGAACTATGGAATACACCAACCACTCCGATTACGAACGAACTGCCTTTGAACATAAATTGTCCAATTTCTTGCACCTATTGATTTCGGATCGAGCCCAAAACTTAGGCAACATCATAATATGGGGGGAGGAGTTATTTGGTTAGGTTTGAGTGAAATCCGATCTCTGGAACTACCCAAAACACCAACCACTCCGATTAGTAACGAATTACCTTAGAACATAAATTGTCCAATTTCTTACACCTATTGATTTTGGATAGAGCCCAAAACTTGGGCATCATCACAATATGGTGGGCGGAGTCATTTGGTTAGTTTTGAGTGAAATCCAATCTCTAGAACTACCCAAAACACCAACCACTCCAATTAGGAACGGACTGCCTTAGAACATAAATTGTCCAATTTCTTACACCTATTGATTTCGGATGGATCCCGAAACTTGGACAACATCAAAATATGGTGGGAGGAGTCATTTGGTTTGTTTTGAGTGAAATCCGATCTCTAGAACTATAGAATACACCAACCACTATGATTAGGAACGAACTGCCCTTGAACATAAATTGTCCAATTTGTTAAACCTATTGTTTTCGAATCGAGCCCAAAACTTGGGCAACATCATAATATGGTGGGAGGAGTCATTTGGTTTGTTTTGAGTGAAATCCAATCTCTAGAACTATGGACTGCACAAACCACTCCGACGAGGAACGAACTGCCTTTGAACATAAATTGTCCAATTTCTTAAACCTTTTAATTTCGGATCGAGCCCAAAACTTGGGCAGCATCATAGTATGGTGGGAGGAGTCATTTGGTTAAGTTTGACTGAAATCCCATCTCTAGAACTAACCCAAACACCAACCACTCCAATTAAGAACGAACTGCCTTTGAACTTGAACTGTCCAATTTCTTACACCTATTGATTTCGGATCGAACCCAAAACTTGGGCAACATCATAATATGGTGGGAGGAGTCATTTGGTTAGTTTTGAGTGAAATCCGATCTCTAGAACTATGGAATACACTAACCACTCCGTTTAGGAACGAACTGCCTTTGAACATAAATCGTCCAATTTCTTGCACCTATTGATTTCGAATCGAGCCCAAAACTTGGGCAACATCATAATATGGTGGGAGGAGTCATTTGGTTAGTTTTGTGTGAAATCCCATCTCTAGAACTGTGGAATACACCAACCACTCCAATTAGGAACGAACTGCCTTTGAACTTGAATTGTCCAATTTTTGTCAGCTATTGATTTCGGATCGAGGCCAAAACTTGGACAACATCATAATACGGTGGGAGGAGTCATTTGGTTAAGTTTGAGCGAAATCCGATCTCTAGCACTACGCAACACACTAACCACTACAATTAGGAACGAACTGCCTTTCAACTTGAATTCTCCAATTTCTAACACCTATTGATTTTGGATCGAGCCCAAAACTTGGGCAACATCATAATATGGTGAGAGGAGTCATTTGGTTAGTTTTGAGTGAAATCCGATCTCTAGAACTACGGAATACACCAACCACTACGATTAGGAATGAAGTGCCTTTGAACATAAATTGTCCAATTTCTTACAACTATTGATCTCCGATCGAGCCGAAAACTTGGGCAACATCATAATATGGTGGGAGGAGTCATTTGAATAAGTTTGAGTGAAATCCGATCTCTAGAACTACCCAAAACACCAACCACTCCAATTTAGAACGAACTTCCTTTGAACTTGAATTCTCCAATTTCTTAAACTTATTGATTTCGGATCGAGCCCAAAACTTGGGCAACATCATATTATGGTGGGAGGAGTCATTTGGTTAGTTTTGACTGAAATCCGATCTCTAGAACTATGAAATACACCAACCACTCCGATTAGGAACGAACTGCCTTTGAACTTGAATTGTCCAATTTCTTGCACCTATTGATTTTGGATCGAGCCCAAAACTTGGGCAACATCATAATATGGTGGGAGGAGTCATTTGGTTATGTTTGAGTTAAATCCGATTTGTAGAACAACCCAAAACACCAACCACTCCAATTAGGAACGATTTGCCTTTGAACTTGAATTGACCAATTTCTTACAGCTATTGATTTCGGATCGAGCCCAAAACTTGGGCAACACCATAATATCGTGGGAGGAGTCATTTGGTTAAGTTTGAGTGAAATCCGATCTCTAGAACTACCGAAAACCCCAACCACTGCAATTAGGAACGAACTGCCTTCGAACTTGAATTGTCCAATTTCTTACACCAATTGATTTCGGATTGAGCCCTAAACTTGGGCAACATCATAATATGGTGGGAGGAGTCATTTGGTTAGTTTTGAGTGAAATCCGATCTCTAGAACTATGGAATACACCAACCACTCCGATTAGGTACGAACTGCCTTTGAACATAAATTGCCCAATTTCTTACACCTATCGATTTCGGATCGAGCCCGAAACTTGGGCAACCTCATAATATGGTGGGAGGAGTCATTTGGTTAGTTTTGAGTGAAATCCAATCTCTAGAACTATGGAATACATCAACCACTCCGATTGGGAACGAACTGCCTATGAACATAAATTGTCCAATTTCTTACACCTATTGATTTCGGATCAAGTCAAAAACTTGGGCAACATCATAATATGGTGGGAGGAGTCATTTGGTAAAGTTTGAGTGAAATCCAATCTCTAGAACTACCCAAAACACCACCCACTCGAATTAGGAACGAACTGCCTTTGAACCTGAATTGTACAATTTCTTACACCTATTGATTTCAGATCGAGCCCAAAACTTGGGCAACATCATAATATGCTGGGAGGAGTCATTTGGTTAAGCTTGAGTGAAATCCGATCTCTAGAACTACCCAAAACACCAACCACTCCAATTAGGAACGAACTCCCTTTGAACTTGAAATGTCCAATTTCTTACACCTATTGATTTCGGAACGAGCCCAAAACTAGGGCAACATCATAATACGGTGGGAGGAGTCATTTGGTTAAGTTTGAGTGAAATCCGGTCTCTAGAACTACACAAAACACCAACCACACCAATTAGGAGTGAATTGCCTTTGAACTTGAATTGTCCAATTTCTTACCCCTATGCACTTTGGATCGAGACCACAACTTGGGCAACATCATAATATGGTGGGAGGAGTCATTTGGTTAACTTTTAGTAAAATCCGATCTCTAGAACTACCGAAAACACGAACCACTCCCATTAGGAACGAACTGCCTTTGAAATTGAATTGTCCAATTTCTTGCACCTATTGATTTCGGATCGAGCCCAAAACTTGGGCAACATCATAATATGGTGGGAGGAGTCATTTGGTTAGTTTTGAGTGAAATCCGATCTCTAGAACTATGCAATACACCAACCACTCCGATTAGGAACGAACTGCCATTGAACATAAATTGTCCAATTTCTTACACCTATAGATTTCAGATCAGGCCCCAAACTTGGCCAACATCATAATGTGGTGGGAGGAGTCATTTGGTTAAGTTTGAGTGAAATCCAATCTCTAGAACTATCCAAAACACCAACCACTCCAATTAGGAACGAACTGCCTTTGAACCCGTATTGTCCAATTTCTTACACCTACTGATTTCGTATCGACCCCAAAACTTGGGCAAGATCATAATATGGTCGGAGGAGTCATTTGGTTATGCTTGGGTGAAATCCGATCTCTAGAACTACCGAAAACACCGACCACTCCAATTAGGAACGAAATGCCTTTCAACTTGAATTGTCCAATTTCTTACACCTATTGATTTTGGATCGAGCCCAAAATTTGGGCAACATTATAATATGGTGGGAGGAGTCATTTGGTTAAGTTTGAGTGAAATCCGATCTCTAGAACTACACAATACACCAACCACTCCAATTAGGAACGAACTGCCTTTGAATTTGAGTTGTCCAATTTCTTACACCTATTGATTTCGGATTGAGCCCAAAACTTCGGCAACATCATAATATGGTGGGAGGAGGCATTTGGTTAGTTTTGAGTGAAAACCGATCTCTAGAACTATGGAATACACCAATCACTCCGATTAGGAACGAACTGCCTTTGAACTTGAATTGTCCAATTTCTTTCACCTATTCATTTCGGATCGAGCCCAAAATTTGGGCAACATTATAATATGGAGGGAGGAGTCATTTGGTTAAGTTTGAGTGAAATCCGATCTCTAGAACTACACAATACACCAACCACTCCAATTAGGAACGAACTGCCTTTGAATTTGAATTATCCAATTTCTTACACCTATTGATTTCGGATTGAGCCCAAAACTTCGGCAACATCATAATATGGTGGGAGGAGTCATTTGGTTAGATTTGAGTGAAATCCAATCTCTAGAACTATGGAATACACTAACCCCTCCGATTAGGAACGAACTGCCTTTGAACATAAATTGTCCAATTTCTTACACCTATGGATTTCGGATCGAGTCCAAAACTTGGGCAACATCATAATATGGTGGGAGGAGTCATTTGGTAAAGTTTGAGTGAAATCCAATCTCTAGAACTACCCAAAACACCAACCACTCCAATTAGGAACGAACTGCCTTTGAACTTGAATTGTCCAATTTCTTTCACCTATTGATTTCGGATCGAGCCCAAAACTTGGGCAACATCGTAATATGGTGGGAGGAGTCATTTGGTTAAGTTTGAGTGAAATCCGTTCTCTAGAACTACACAAAACACCAACCACACCAATTAGGAGCGAATTGCCTTTGAACATGAATTGTCCAATTTCTTACACCTATTGACTTTGGATCGAGCCCAAAACTTGGGCAACATCATAATATGGCGGGAGGAGTCATGTGGTTTGTTTTTAGTGAAATCCGATATCTAGAACTGTGGAATACACTAACCACTCCGATTAGGAACGAACTGCCTTTCAACTTGAATTGTCCAATTTCTTACACCTATTGATTTCGGATCGAGCCCAAAACTTGGGCAACATCGTAATATGGTGGGAGGAGTCATTTGGTTAAGTTTGAGTGAAATCCGATCTCTAGAACTATGGAATACACCAATCACTCCGATTAGGAACGAACTGCCATTGAACATAAATTGTCCAATTTCTTACACCAATAGATTTCAGATCAAGCCCAAAACTTGGGCAACATCATAATATGGTGGGAGGAGTCATGTGGTTTGTTTTTAGTGAAATCCGATATCTAGAACTGTGGAATACACTAACCACTCCGATTAGGAACGAACTGCCTTTGAACTTGAATTGTCCAATTTCTTAAACCTATTGATTTTGGATCGCGCCCAAAACTTGGGCAACATCATAATATGGTGGGAGTAGCCAATCGGATCTCTAGAACTACCCAATACACCAACCACCCCAATTAGGAACGAATTGCCTTTGAACTTGAATTGTCCAATTTCTTACACCTATTGATTTCGGATNTTATGGTGGGAGGAGTCATTTGGTTAGTTTTGAGTTAAATCCGATCTCTAGAACTATGGAATACACCAACCACTCCAATTACGAACGAACTTCCTTTGAACATAAATTGTCCAATTTCTTACACCTACTGATTTCGGATCGAGCCCAAAACTTGGGCAACATCATAATATGGTGTTGGTTAAGTTTTAGTGATATTCGATCTCTAGAACTACCCAAAACACCAACCACTCCAATTAGGAACGAACTGCCTTTGAACTTGAATTGTCCAATTTCTGACCAAAACTTGGGCAACATCATAATGTGGTGGGAGGAGTCATTTCGTTAGTTTTGAGTGAAATCCGATCTCTAGAACTATGGAATACACCAATCACTCCGATTAGGAACGAACTGCCATTGAACATAAATTGTCCAATTTCTTACACCAATAGATTTCAGATCAAGCCCAAAACTTGGGCAACATCATAATATGGTGGGAGGAGTCATGTGGTTTGTTTTTAGTGAAATCCGATATCTAGAACTGTGGAATACACTAACCACTCCGATTAGGAACGAACTGCCTTTGAACTTGAATTGTCCAATTTCTTAAACCTATTGATTTTGGATCGAGCTCAAAACTTGGGCAACATCATAATATGGTGGGAGGAGTTATTTGGTTAAGCTTGGGTGAAATCCGATCTCTAGAACTGCCCTAAACACCAACCACTCCAATTTGGAACGAACTGCCTTTGAACTTGAATTGTCCAATTTCTCACACCTATTGATTTCGGATCGAGCCCAAAACGGGGGCAACATCATAAGATGGTGGGAGGAGTCATTTGGTTAAGTTTGAGCGAAATCCAATCTCTAGAACTACCCAAAACACCAACCACTCCAATTTGGAACGAACTGCCTTTGAACTTGAATTGTCCAATTTCTCACACCTATTGATTTCGGATCGAGCCCAAAACGGGGGCAACATCATAAGATGGTGGGAGGAGTCATTTGGTTAAGTTTGAGCGAAATCCAATCTCTAGAACTACCCAAAACACCAACCACTCCAATTTGGAACGAACTGCCTTTGAACTTGAATTGTCCAATTTCTCACACCTATTGATTTCGGATCGAGCCCAAAACGGGGGCAACATCATAAGATGGTGGGAGGAGTCATTTGGTTAAGTTTGAGCGAAATCCAATCTCTAGAACTACCCAAAACACCAACCACTCCAATTTGGAACGAACTGCCTTTGAACTTGAATTGTCCAATTTCTTACACCTATTGATTTCGGATCGAGCCCAAAACGGGGGCAACATCATAATATGGTGGGAGGAGTCATTTGCTTAAGTTTGAGCGAAATCCAATCTCTAGAACTTCCCAAAACACCAACCACTCCAATTAGGAACGAACAGCCTTTGAACTTGAATTGTCCAATTTCTTACAGCTATTGATTTCGGATCGCGCCCAAAACTGGAGCAACATCATAATATCGTGGGAGGAGTCATTTGCTTAAGTTTGAGTGAAATCCAATCTCTAGAACTACCCAAAAGACCAACCACTCCAATTAGGAACGAACTGCCTTTGAACATAAATTGTCCAATTTCTTACACCTATTGATTTCGTATCGAGCCCAAAAGTTGGGCAACATCATAATATGGTGGGAGGAGTCTTTTGGTTAAGCTTGAGTGAACTCCGATCTCTAGAACTAACCAAAACACCAACCACTCCAATTAGGAACGAACTGCCTTTGAACTTGAATTGTCCAAATTCGTACACCTACTGATTTCGGATCGAGCCCATAACTGGGGCAACATCATAATATGGTGGGAGGAGTCATTTGCTTAAGTTTGAGTGAAATCTGATCTCTAGAACTACCGAAAACACCAACCACTCCAATTTGGAAAGGACTGCCTTCGAACAGAAATTGTCCAATTTCTTACACCTATTGATTTCGGATAGAGCCCAAAACTGGGGAAAGCATCATAATATGGTGGGAGGAGTCATTTGGTTAAGTTTGGGTGAAATCTGATCTCTAGGACTACCCAAAACACCAACCACTCCAATTAGGAACAAACTGCCTTTGAACTTCAATTGTCCAATTGCTTAAACCTATTGATTTTGGATCGAGCTCAGAACTTGGGCAACATCATAATATGGTGGGAGGAGTTATTTGGTTAAGCTTGGGTGAAATCCGATCTCTAGAACTGCCCCAAACACCAACCACTCCAATTAGGAACGAACTGCCTTTGAACTTGAATTGTCCAATTTCTTTCACCTATTGATTTCAGATCGAGCCCAAAACTTGGGCAACTTCATAATATGGTGGGAGGAGTCATTTGGTTAAGTTTGAGTGAAATCCGATCTCTAGAACTACCCAAAACATTAACCACCCCAATTTGGAACGAACTGCCTTTGAACTTGAATTGTCCAATTTCTTAAACCTATTGATTTCGGATCGAGCCCAAAACATGGGCAACATCATATTATGGTGGGAGGAGTCATTTGGTTAGTTTTGAGTGAAATCCGATCTCTAGAACTATGGAATACACCAACCACTCCGATTACGAACGAACTTCCTCTGAACATAAATTGTCCAATTTCTTACACCTATTGATTTCGGATCGAGCCCAAAACTTGGGCAACATCATAATATGGTTGGAGGAGTTCTTTGGTTGAGTTTTAGTGAAATCCGATCTCTAGAACTACCCAAAACACCAACCACTCCAATTAGGAACGAACTGCCTTTGAACTTGAATTGTCCAATTTCTTACACCTATTGATTCCGGATAGAGCCCAAAACTTGGGCAACCTCATAACATTTTGGGAGGAGTCATTTGGTTAAGTTTGAGTGAAATCCGATCTCAAGAACTACCCAAAACACCAACCACACCAAATAGGAATGAACTGCCTTTGAACTTGAATTGTCCAATTTCTTACACCTATTGAGTTCGGATCGAGCCCAAAACTGGGGCAACATCATAATGTGGTGCGGGGAGTCATTTGCTTAATTTTGAGTTAAATCCGATCTCTAGAACTATGGAATGCACCGACCACTCCGATTTGGAACGAACTGCCTTTGAACATAAATTGTCCAATTTCTTACACGTATTGATTTCGGATCGAGCCCAAAACTTTGGGCACCATCATAATATGGTGGGAGGAGTCATTTGGTTAAGTTTGAGTGAAATCCGATCTCTAGAACTACCGAAAACACCAACCACT
>NW_018921441.1:50371-61061 GCF_002207925.1 Prunus avium
CACTTGGGCAACATCAGAAGACGGTGAGAGGAGTCATTTGGTTAGTTTTGAGTGAAATCCGATCTCTAGAACTGTGGAATACACCAACCACTCCGATTAGGAACAAAATGCCTTTGAACATAAATTGTCCAAGTTCTTACACCAATTGATTCCGGATCGAGCCCAAAACTTGGGCAACATCATAATATGGTGGGAGGAGTTATTTGGTTAAGTTTGAGTGAAATCCGATCTCTAGAACTATGGCATACACCAACAACTCCGATTTGGAACGAACTGCTTTGAACATAAATTGTCCAATTTCTTACACCTACTGATTTCGGATCGAGCCCAAAACTTGGGCAACATCATAATATGGTGGGAGGAGTCATTTGGTTAAGTTTGAGTGAAATCCCATCTCTAGAACTACCTAAAACCCCAACCACTCCAATTTGGAACGAACTGCCTTTGAACTTGAATTGTCCACTTTCTTACACCTCTTGAATTCGGATCGAGCCCAAAACTTGGGCAACATCATAATATGGTGGGAGGAGTCATTCGGTCAAGTTTGAGTGAAATCTGACCTCTAGAACTACCCAAAACACCAACCACTCCAATCCGAAACGAACTGCCTTTGAACTTGAATTGTCCAATTTCTTACACCTATTGATTTCGGATTGAGGCGAAAACTTGGGCAACACCATAATATGGTGGGAGGAGTCATTTGGTTAAGTTTGAGTGAAATTCAATCTCTAGAACTGCCAAAAACACAAACCACTCCAATTAGGAACGAACTGCTTGTGAACTTGAATTGTCCAATTTCTTACACCTATTGATTTCAGATCGTGCCCAAACCAAGGGTGACATCATAATATGCTGGGAGGAGTCATTTGGTTAGTTTTGAGTGAAATCCGATCTGTAGAACTATGGAATACACCAACCACTCCGATTGGGAACGAACTGGCTTTGAACAAAAATTGTCCAATTTCTTACAACTTTTAATTTCGGATTGAGCCCAAAACTTGGGCAACATCATAATGTGGTGGGTGGAGTCATTTGGTTAAGTTTGAGTGAAATCCGATCTCTAGAACTACCCAAAACACCAACCACTCAAATTAGGAACGAACTGCCTTTGAACTTGAATTGTCCAATTTCTTACACCTATTGATTTCGGATCGAGCCCAAAACTTGGGCAACACCATAATATGGTGGGAGGAGTCATTTGGTTAAGTTTGAGTGAAATTCAATCTCTAGAACTGCCCAAAACACAAACTACTCCAATTAGGAACGAACTACCTTTGAACCTGAATTGTCCAATTTCTAATACCTATTGATTTTGAATCGAGCCCAAAACTTGGGCAACTTTATAATATACTGGGAGGAGTCATGTGGTTAAGTTTGAGTGAAATCCGATCTGTAGAACTACGGAATACACCAACCACTCCGATTAGGAACGAACTGGCTTTTAACATAAATTGTCCAATTTCTTACACCTATTGATTTCGGATTGAGCCCAAAACTTGGGCAACATCATAATGTGGTGGGTGGAGTCATTTGGTTAAGTTTGAGTGAAATCCAATCTCTAGAACTACCGAAAACACCAACCACTCCAATTAGGAACGAACTGCCTTTGAAGTTGAATTGTCCAATTTCTTACACCTATTGATTTCGGATCGAGCCCAAAACTTGGGCAACATCATAATATGGTGGGAGGAGTCATTTGGTTAAGTTTGAGTGAAATCCAATCTCTATAACTACCCAAAACAACAACCACTCCAATTAGGAATGAACTGACTTTGAACTTGAATTGTCCAATTTTTTACATCTATTGACTTTGGATTGAGCCCAAACCTGGGGCAACATTTGGTTAAGTTTGAGTGAAATCCAATCTCTAGAACTACCCAAAACACCAACCACTCCAATTAGGAACGAACTGCCTTTGCACCTGAATTGTCCAATTTCTTACACCTATTGATTTCGGATCGAGCCCAAAACTTGGGTAACATCATAATATGGTGGGAGGAGTCATTTGGTTAAGTTTGAGTGAAATTCAATCTCTAGAACTGCCAAAAACACAAACCACTCCAATTAGGAACGAACTGCCTTTGCACCTGAATTGTCCAAGTTCTTACACCTATTGATTTCGGATCGAGCCCAAAACTTGGGCAACATAATAATATAGTGGGAGGAGTCGTTTGGTTTAAGATGAGTGAAATCCGATCTCTAGAACTACGCAAAACACCAACCACTCCAATTGGGAACGAACTGCCTTCGAACTTGAAATATCCAATTTCTTAAACCAATTGATTTCGGATCGAGCCCAAAACTTGGGCAACATAATAATATAGTGGGAGGAGTCGTTTGGTTTAAGATGAGTGAAATCCGATTTCTTACACCTATTGATTTCGGATCGAGCCCAAAACTTGGGCAACATCATAATATGGTGGGAGGAGTCATTTGGTTAAGCTTGAGTGAAATCCGATCTCGAGAACTACCCAAAACACCAACGAATCCAATTAGGAACGAACTGCCTTCGAACTTGAAATATCCAATTTCTTAAACCAATTGATTTCGGATCGAGCCCAAAACTTGGGCAGCAACATAATATGGTGGGAGGAGTCATTTGGTTGAGTTTGAGTGAAATCCGATCTCGAGAACAACCCAAAACACGAACCACTCCAATTAGGAACGAAGTGCCTTTGAACTTGAATTGTCCACTTTCTTACACCTATTGATTTCGGATCGAGCCCAAAACTTTGGCAACATCATAATATGGTGGGAGGAGTCATTTGGTTATGTTTTAGAAAAATCCGATCTCTAGGACTACCCAAAACACCAACGACTCCAATTAGGAACGACTGCCTTTGAACTTGAATTGCCCAATTTCTTACACCTGTTGATTTCGGATTGAGCCCAAAACTTGGGCAACATCATAATATGGTCGGAGGAGTCATTTGGTTGGTTTTGAGTGAAATCCGATCTTTAGAACTATGGAATACACCAACCACTCCAATTAGGAACGAACTGCCTTTGAACATAAGTTGTCCAATTTCTTACACCTATTGATTTCGGATCGAGCCCAAAACTTGGGCAACATCAAAAGATGGTGGGAGGAGTCATTTGGTTAAGTTTGAGTGAAATTTCATCTCTAGAACTAACCCAAACACCAACCACTCCAATTAGGAACGAACTGCCTTCGAACTTGAATTGCCCAATTTCTTACACCTATTGATTTCGGATCGAGCCCAAAACTTGGGTAACATCATAATATGGTGGGAGGATTGATTTGGTTTGTTTCGAGTGAAATCCGATCTCTAGAACTATGGAATACACCAACCCCTCCGATTAGGAATGAACTGCCTTTGAACATAAAGTGTCCAATTTCTTACACCTATTGATTTCGGATCGAGCCCAAAACTTGGGCAACATCATCATATGGTGGAAGGAGTCATTTGGTTAAGTTTGAGTGAAATCCGATCTCTAGAACTACGCAAAACACCAACCACTCCAATTGGGAACGAACTGCCTTCGAACTAGAATTGTCCAATTTCTTACACCTATTGATTTCGGATCGAGCCCAAAACTTGGGCAACATCATCATATGGTGGAAGGAGTCATTTGGTTAAGTTTGAGTGAAATCCGATCTCTAGAACTACGCAAAACACCAACCACTCCAATTGGGAACGAACTGCCTTCGAACTAGAATTGTCCAATTTCTTACACCTATTGATTTCGGATCGAGCCCAAAACTTGGGCAACATCATCATATGGTGGAAGGAGTCATTTGGTTAAGTTTGAGTGAAATCCGATCTCTAGAACTACGCAAAACACCAACCACTCCAATTGGGAACGAACTGCCTTCGAACTAGAATTGTCCAATTTCTTACACCTATTGATTTCGGATCGAGCCCAAAACTTGGGCAACATCATAATATGGTGGGAGGAGTCATTTGCTTAGTTTTGAGTGAAATCCGATCTTACAACTATGGAATACACCGACCACTCCGATTTGGAACGAACTTCCTTTGAACATAAATTGTCCAATTTCTTACACCTATTGATTTCGGATCGAGCCCAAAACTTGTGCAACATCATAATATGGTGGGAGGAGTCATTTGCTTAGTTTTGAGTGAAATCCGATCTTACAACTATGGAATACACCGACCACTCCAATTTGGAACGAACTTCCTTTGAACATAAATTGTCCAATTTCTTACACCTATTGATTTCGGATCGAGCCCAAAACTTCGGCAACATCATAGTATGGTGGGAGGAGTCATTTGGTTATATTTGAGTGAAATCCGATCTCTAGAACTACGGAATACACCAACCACTCCGATTAGGAACGAACTGCCATTGAACATAAATTGTCCAATTTCTTACACCTATTGATTTCGGATCGAGCCCAAAACTTGGGCAACAACATAATATGGTGGGAGAAGTCATTTGGTTAAGTTTGAGTGAAATCCGATCTCTAGAACGACCCAAAACACCAACCACTCCAATTAGGAACGTACTGCCTTTGAACTTGAATTGTCCAGTTTCTTACACGTACTGATTTCGGATCGAGCCCAAAACTTGGGCAACAACATAATTTGGTGGGAAGAGTCATTGGGTTAAGTTCGAGTGAAATCCCATCTCTAGAACTACCCAAAACACCAACCACTCCAGTTAGGAACGAACTGCCTTTGAACTTAAATTGTCCAATTTCTTACACCTATTGATTTCGGATCAACCCCAAAACTGGGGCAACATCATAATATGGTGGGAGGAGTCATTTGCCTAAGTTTGAGTGAAATCCAATCTCTAGAACAACCCAGAACACCAACCACTCCAATTAGGAACGAACTTCCTTTGAACTTGAATTGTCCAATTTCTTACACCCATTGCTTTCGGATCGAGCCCAAAACTTTGGATACATCATAAAATGGTGGGAGGAGTCAATTGGTTGAGTTTGAGTAAAATCCGATCTCTAGAAACTACCCAAAACACCAACCATTCCAATTTGGAACGACTGCCTTTGAACTTGAATTGTCCAATTTCTAACACCTATTGATTTCGGATCGAGCCTAAAACTTGGGAAACATCATAATATGGTGGGAGGAGTCATTTGGTTGGTTTTGAGTGAAATCCGATCACTAGAACTTTGGAATACACCAACCACTCCGATGAGGAACGAACTGCCATTGAACATAAATTGCCCAATTTCATACACCTATTGATTTCGGATCGAGCCCAAAAGTTGGCCAACATCATAATATGGTGGGAGGAGTGATTTGGTTAGTTTTGAGTGAAATCCGATCTCTAGAAATATGGAATACACCAACCACTCCGATGAGGAACGAACTGCCATTGAACATAAATTGCCCAATTTCTTACACCTATTGATTTCGGATCGAGCCCAAAAGTTGGGCAACATCATAATATGGTGGTAGGAGTCATTTGGTTAAGTTTGAGTAAAATCCGATCTCTACAACTACCCAAAACACCAACCACTCCGATTAGGAACGAACTGCCTTTGAACATAAATTGTCCAATTTCTTACACCTATTGATTTCGGATCGAGCCCAAAAGTTGGGCAACATCATAATATGGTGGGAGGAGTCATTTGGTTAAGTTTGAGTGAAATCCGATCTCTAGAACTACCCAAGACACCAACCACTCCAATTAGGAACGAACTGCCTTTGAACTTGAAGTGTCCAATTTCTTACACCTATTGATTCCGGATCGAGCCCAAAACTGAGGCAACATCATAATATGGTGGGAGGAGTCATTTGCTTAAGTTTGAGTGAAATCCAATCGCCAGAACTACCCAAAACACCAACCACTCCAATTAGGAACGAACTGCCTTTCAACCTGAATTGTCCAATTTCTTACACCTACTGATTTCGGATCGAGCTCAAAACATGGGCAACGTCATAATATGGTGGGTGTAGCCATTTGGTTAATTTTTAGTGCAATCGGATCTCTAGAACTACCCAATACACCAACCACCCCAATTAGGAACGAACTGCCTTTGAACTTGAATTGTCCACTTAAGTTTGAGTGAAATCCGATATCCAGTACTACCCAAAACACCAACCACTCCAATTAGGAACAAACTGCCTTCGAAGTTGAATTGTCCAATTTCTTACACCTATTGATTTCGGATCGAGCCCAAAACTTGGGCAACCTCATAATATTGTGGGAGGAGTCACTTGGTTAGTTTTGAGTGAAATCCAATCATTGGAACTATGGAATACACCAACCACTCTGATTAGGAACGAACTGCCATTGAACATAAATTGTCCAATTTCTTACACCTACTGATTTCGGATCGAGCCCAAAACTTGGGCAACATCATAATATGGTGGGAGGAGTCATTTGGTTAAGTTTGAGTGACATTCGATCTCTAGAACAAACCAAAACACCAACCACTCCAATTTGGATCGAACTGCCTTTGAACTTGAATTGTCCAATTTCTTGCACCTATTGATTTCGGATCGAGCCAAAAACTTGGGCAACATCATAATATGGTTGGAGGAGTCATTTGGTTAGTTTTGAGTTAAATCCGATCTCTAGAACTATGGAATACACCAACCACTCTGATTAGGAATGAACTGCCATTGAACATAAATTGTCCAATTTCTTACACATATTGATTTCGGATCGAGCCCAAAACCTGGGAAACATCATAATATGGTGGGAGGAGTCATTTGGTTAGGTTTGTGTGAAATCCGATCTCCAGAACTACCCAAAACACGAACCACTCCAATTAGGAACGAACTGCCTTTGAACCTGAATTGTCCAATTTCTTACACCTATTGATTTCGGATCGAGCCCAAAACTTGGGCAACATCATAATATGGTGGGAGGAGTCATTTGGTTAAGCTTGAGTGAAATCTGATCTCTAGAACTACCCAAAACACCAACCACTCCAATTAGGAACAAACTGCCTTCGAAGTTGAATTGTCCAATTTCTTACACCTATTGATTTCGGATCGAGCACAAAACTTGGCCAACATCATAATATGGTGACAGGAGTGATTTGTTTAAGTTTGTGTGAAATCCGATCTCTACAACTACCCAAAACCCCAACCACTCCAATTAGGAACGACCTGCCTTTGAACCTGAATTGTCCAATTTCTTACACTATTGATTTCGGATCAAGCCCAAAACATGGGCAACATCTTAATATGGTGGGAGGAGTCATTTGGTTAATTTTGAGTGAAATCCGATCTCTAGAACTACCCAAAACACCAACCACTCCGATTAGGAACGAACTGCCTTTGAACATAAATTGTCCAATTTCTTACACCTGTTGATTTCGGATCGAGCCCAAAACTTGGCCAACATCGTAATATTATGGGAGGAGTCATTTGGACAAGCTTGAATGAAATCCGATTTCTAGAACTACACAAAACACCAACCACTCCAATTAGGAACGAACTTCCTTTGAACTTGAATTGTCCAATTTCTTACACCTATTGATTTCGGATCGAGCCCAAAACTTGGGCAACATCGTAATATGGTGGGAGTAGTCATTTGGTTAGTTTTGAGTGAAATCCGATCTCTGGAACTATGGAATACACCAACCACTCCGACTAGGAACGAACTGCCTTTGAATATAAATTGTCCAATTTCTTACACCTATTGATTACGGACCGAGCCCAAAACTTGGGCAACATCATGATATGGTGGGAGGAGTAATTTGGTTAAGTTTGAGTGCAATCCGATCTCTAGAACTACCCAAAACACCAACCACTCGAATTAGGAACAAACTGCCTTTGAACCTGAATTGTCCAATTTCTTACACCTATTAATTTCGGATCGAGCCCAAAACTTGGGCAACATCATAGTATGGTGGGAGGAGTCATTTGGTTAGTTTTGAGTGAAATCCGATCTCTGGAACGAAGGCATACACCAACCACTCCGATTAGGAATGAACTACCTCTGCACATAAATTGTCCAATTTCTTACACCTATTGATTTCGGATCGAGCCCAAAACTTGGGCAACATCATAATATGGTGGGAGGAGTCATTTGGTTAGTTTTGAGTGAAATCCGATCACTAGAACTAGGGAATACACCAACCACTCCGATTAGGAACGAACTGCCTTTGAACATAAATTGTCCATTTTCTTACACCTATTGATTTCGGATCGAGCCCAAAACTTGGGCAACAACGTAATATGTTGGGTGGAGTCCTTTGGTTAAGTTTGAGTGAAATCCGATATCTAGAACTACCCAAAACACCAACCACTCCAATTAGGAACGAACTTCCTTTGAACTTGAATTGTCCAATTTCTTACACCTTTTGATTTCGGATCGAGCCCAAAACATGGGCGACCCCATAATATGGTTGGAGGAGTCATTTGGTTTGTTTTGAGTGAAATCCGATATGTAGAACTGTGGAATACACCAACCACTCCGAGTGAAATCCCATTGATTTCGGATCGAGCCCAAAACTGAGGAAACATCATAATATGGTGGGAGGAGTCATTTGGTTAAGTTTGAGTGAAATCCGATCTCTGGAACGAAGGCATACACCAACCACTCCGATTAGGAATGAACTACCTCTGCACATAAATTGTCCAATTTCTTACACCTATTGATTTCGGATCGAGCCCAAAACTTGGGCAACATCATAATATGGTGGGAGGAGTCTTTTGGTTAAGTTTGAGTGAAATCCGATCTCTAGAACTACCCAAAACACCAACCACTGCAATTTGTAACGAACTGCCTTTGAACCTGAATTGTCCAATTTCTTACACCTATTGACTTCGGATCGAGCCCAAAACTTGGGCAAAATCATAATATGGTGGGAGGAGTCTTTTGGTTAAGTTTGAGTGAAATCCGATCTCTAGAACTACCCAAAACACCAACCACTGCAATTTGTAACGAACTGCCTTTGAACCTGAATTGTCCAATTTCTTACACCTATTGATTTCGGATCGAGCCCAAAACTTGGGCGACATCATAATATGGTGGGTGGAGTCATTTGGTTAAGTTTGAGTGAAATCCGACCACTAGAACTACCCAAAACACAAACCACTCCAATAAGGAACGAACTGGCTTCGAACTTGGATTGTCCAATTTCTTACACCTATTGATTTCGGATTGAGCCCAAAACTTGGGCAACATCATAATGGGGTGGGAGGAGTCATTTGGTGAAGTTTGAGTGAAATGCCATCTCTAGAACTACCCAAAACACCAACCACTGCAATTTGTAACGAACTGCCTTTGAACCTGAATTGTCCAATTTCTTACACCTATTGACTTCGGATCGAGCCCAAAACTTGGGCAAAATCATAATATGGTGGGAGGAATCATTTGGTTAAGTTTGAGTGAAATTCGATCTCTAGAACTAACCAAAACACCAACCACTCCAATTAGGAACGAACTGCCTTTGAACTTGAATTGTCCAATTTCTTACACCTATTGATTTCGGATCGAGCCCAAAACTTCGGCAACATCAAAATATGGTGGGAGGAGGCTTTTGGTTAAATTTGAGTGAAATCCGATCTCTAAAACTACCCAAAACACCAACCACTCCAATTAGGAACGAACTGCCTTTGAACTTGAATTGTCCAATTTCTTACACCTATTGATTTCAGATTGAGCCCAAAACTTGGGCAACACCATAATATGGTGGGAGGAGTCATTTGGTCAGTTTTGAGTGAAATCCGATCTCTGGAACTAGGGAATACACCGACCACTCCGATTAGGAACGAACTGCCTTTGAACATAAATTGTCCAATTTCTTACACCTATTGATTTCGGATCGAGCCCAAAACTTGGGCAACAACATAATATGGCGGGAGGAGTGATTTGGTTAAGTTTGGGTGAAATCCGATCTCTAGAACTACCCAAAACAACTACCACTCCAATTAGGAACGAACTGCCTTTGAACTTGAATTGTCCAATTTCTTACACCTATTGATTTCAGATTGAGCCCAAAACTTGGGCAACACCATAATATGGTGGGAGGAGTCATTTGGTCAGTTTTGAGTGAAATCCGATCTCTGGAACTAGGGAATACACCGACCACTCCGATTAGGAACGAACTGCCTTTGAACATAAATTGTCCAATTTCTTACACCTATTGATTTCGGATCGAGCCCAAAACTTGGGCAACATCATAATATGGTGGGAGGAGTCGTTTGATTAGTTTTGAGTGAAATCCAATCTCTGGAACTATGGAATACACCAACCAATCCGATTAGGAACGAACTGCCTTTGAATATAAATTGTCCAATTTCTTACACCTATTGATTCCGGATCGAGCCCTAAACTTGGGCAACATGATAATATTGTGGGAGGAGTCATTTGGTTAAGTTTGAGTGAAATCCGATCTCTAGAATTACCCAAAACCCCAACCACTTCAATTTGGAACGAACTGCCTTTGAACTTGAATTGTCCAATTTCTTACAACTGTTGATTTCGGATCGAGCCTAAAACTTGGGCAACATCATAATATGGTGGGAGTAGTCATATGGTTAAGTTTGAGGGAAATCCGACCACTAGAACTACCCAAAACACCAACCACTCCAATCAGGAACGAACTGCCTTCGAACTTGGATTGTCCAATTTCTTACACCTATTGACTTCGGATCGAGCCCAAAACTTGGGCAAAATCATAATATGGTGGGAGGAATCATTTGGTTAAGTTTGAGTGAAATTCGATCTCTAGAACTAACCAAAACACCAACCACTCCAATTAGGAACGAACTGC
>NW_018921441.1:106323-118256 GCF_002207925.1 Prunus avium
AACTGCCTTTGAACTTGAATTGTCCAATTTCTTAAACCTATTGATTTCAGATCGAGCCCAAAACTTGGGCAACATCATAATATGGTAGGAGGAGTCATTGGGTTAAGTTTGAGAGAAATCCGATATCTAGAACTACACAAAACACCAACCACTCCAATTAGGAACGAACTACCTTTGAACTTGAATTGTCCAATTTCTAACACCTATTGATTTCGGATCGAGCCCAAAACATGGGCAACACCACAATATGGTGGGAGGAGTCACTTGGTTAAGTTTGAGTGAAATCCAATCTTTAGAACTACCCAAAACACCAACCACTCCAGTTAGGAACGAACTGCCTTCGAACTTGACTTGTCCAATTTCTTACACCTGTTGATTTCGGATCGAGCCCAAAACTTGGGCAACATCATAATATGGTGGGAGGAGTCATTCGGTTAGTTTTGAGTGAAATCCGATCCCTACAACTATGGAATACAACAACCACTCCAATTAGGAATGAACTGCCTTCGAACTTGAATTGTCCAATTTCTTACACCTACTGATTTCAGATCGAGCCCAAATCTTGGGCAACATCATAATATGTTGGGAGGAGTCATTTGGTTAGTTTTGAGGGAAATCCGATCTCCAAAACTATGGAATACACCAACCACTCCGATTCGGAATGAACTGCGTTTGAACAGAAATTGTCCAATTTCTTACACCTATTGTATTCGGATCGATCCCAAAACTTGGGCAACATCATAATATGGTGGGAGGAGTCATGTGGTTAATTTTGAGTGAAATCCGATCTCTAGAACTACCCAAAACACCAACCACTCCGATTAGGAACGAACTGCCTTTGAACATAAATTGTCCAATTTCTTACACCTATTGATTTCGGATCGAGCCCAAAACTTGGGCAACATCATAATATGGTGGGAGGAGTCATGTGGTTAATTTTGAGTGAAATCCGATCTCTAGAACTACCCAAAACACCAACCACTCCGATTAGGAACGAACTGCCTTTGAACATAAATTGTCCAATTTCTTACACCTACTGATTTCAGATCGAGCCCAAAACATGGGCAACATCATAATATGGTGGGAGGAGTCATGTGGTTAATTTTGAGTGAAATCCGATCTCTAGAACTACCCAAAACACCAACCACTCCGATTAGGAACGAACTGCCTTTGAACATAAATTGTCCAATTTCTTACACCTATTGATTTCGGATCGAGCCCAAAACTTGGGCAACATCATAATATGGTGGGAGGAGTCATTTGGTTAGGTTTGAGTGAAATCCAATCTCTGGAACTACCCAAAACACCAACCACTCCGATTAGGAAGGAACTGTCTTTGAACATAAATTGTCCAATTTCTTACACCTATTGATTTCGGATCGAGCCCAAAACTTGGGCAACATCATAATATGGTGGAAGGAGTCATTTTGTTAAGTTTGAGTGAACTCCGATCTCTGGAACTACCCAAAAGACCAACCACTCCAATTAGGAACGAACTGCCTTTGAACTTGAATTGTCCAATTTTTTACACCTATTGATTTCGGATCGATCCCAAAACTGGGGCAATATCATAATATACTGGGAGGAGTCATTTGGTTAAGTTTGAGGGAAATCCTATCTCTAGAACTACCCGAAACACCAACCACTCCAGTTAGAAAAGAATTATCTTTGAACATGAATTGTCCAATTTCTTACACCTATTGATTTCGGATCGAGCCCAAAACTTGGGCAACATCATAATATGGTGGGAGGAGTCATTTGGTTAACTTTGAGTGAAATCCGATCTCTATAACTACCCAAAACACCAACCACTCCAATTATGAACGAACTGCCTTTGAACTTGAATTCTCCAATTTCTTACCCCTATCGAATTCGGATCGAGCCCAAAACTTGGGAAACATCATAATATGGTGGGAGGAGTCATTTTGTTAGTTTTGTGTGAAATACGATCTAGAGAACTATGGAATACACCAACCACTCCGATTAGGAACGAACTGCCTTTGAACTTAAATTGTCCAATTTCTTACCCGTATCGATTTCGGATCGAGCCCAAAACTTGGGCAACATCATAATATGGTGGGAGGAGTCATTTGGTTAATTTTGTGTGAAATCCGATCTCTAGAACTATGGACTACACCAACCACTCCGATTAGGAACAAACTGCCTATGAACATAAATTGTCCAATTTCTTACACCTATTGATTTCGGATCGCACCCAAAACCTGGGCAACACCATAATATGGTGGGAGGAGTCGTTTGGTTAAGTTTGAGTGAAATCCGATCTCTAGAACTACCCAAAACACCAACCACTGCAATTAGGAACGAACTGCCTTTGAACTTGAATTGTCCAATTTCCTACCCCTATTGATTTCGGATCGAGCCCAAAACTTGGGCAACATCATAATATGGTGGGAGGAGTCATTTGGTTAGTTTTGTGAGAAATCCGATCTCTAGAACTATGGACTACCCCAACCACTCCGATTAGGAACGAACTGCCTTTGAACATAAATTGTCCAATTTCTTATACCTATTGATTTCGGATCGATCCCAAAACTTGGGCAACATCATAGTATGGTGGGAGGAGTCATTTGGTTACGCTTGAGTGAAATCCGATCTCTAGAACTACCCAAAACACCAACCACTCCAATTAGGAACGAACTGCCGTTGCACTTGAATTGTCCAATTTCTTACACCTATTGATTTCGGATCGAGCCCAAAACTTGGGCAACATCATAATATGGTTGGCGGAGTCATTTTGTTAAGTTTGAGTGAAATCCGATCTCCAGAACTACCCAAAACACCAACCACTCCAATTAGGAACGAACTGCCTGTGAACTTGAATTGTCCAATTTCGTACACCTATTGATTTCGGATCGACCCCAAAGCTGGGGGAACATCGTAATATATTGGGAGGAGTCATTTGGTTAAGTTTGAGTGAAATCCGATCTCTAGAACTACCCAAAACACCAACCACTCCAATTAGGAACGAACTGCCTTTGAAGTTGAATTGTCCAATTTCTTACACCTATTGATTTCGGATCGAGCCCAAAACTGGGGCAACGTCATAATATGGTGGGAGGAGTCATTTGGGAAAGTTTGAGTGAAATCCGATCTCTAAAACTACCCAAAACACCAACCACTCCAATTTGGAACGAACTGCCTTAGAACCTGAATTGTCCAATTTCTTACACCAATTGATTTCGGATCGAGCCCAAAACTTGGGCAACTTTATAATATGCTGGGAGGAGTCATGTGGTTAAGTTTGATTGAAATCCGATCTCTAGAACTACCCAAAACACCAACCACTCCAATTAGGAACGAACCGCCTTTGAACTTGAATTGTCCAATTTCTTACACCTATTGATTTCGGATCGAGCCCAAAACTTGGGCAACACCATAATATGGTGGGAGGAGTCATTTGGTTAGTTTTGAGTGAAACTCGATCTATAGAACTATGGAATACACCAACCACTCCGATTAGGAACGAACTGCCTTTGCACATAAAATGTCCAATTTCTTACACCTATTGATTCCAGATCGAGCCGAAAACTTGGGCAACATCATAATATTGTGGGTGTTGTCATTTGGTTAGTTTTGAGTGAAATCCGATCTCTAGAACTATGGAATACACCAACCACTCCAATCAGGAACGAACTTCCTTTGAACTTGAATTGTCCAATTTCTTACACCTATTGATTTCGGATCAAGCCCAAAACTTGGGCAACATCATAATAGGGTGGGACAAGTCATTTGGTTAAGTTTGAGAGAAATCCGATCTCTAGAACTACCCAAAATACCAACCACTCCAATTAGGAACGAATTGTCTTTGAACATGAATTGTCCAATTTTTTACACCTACTGATTTCGGATCAAGCCTAAAACTTGGGCAACATCATAATATGGTGGGTGGAGTCATTTGGTTAGTTTTGTGTGAAATCTGATCTCTAGAACTATGGAATACACCAACCACTCCGATTAGGAACGAACTGGCTTTGAACATAAATGTCCAATTTCTTACACCTATTGATTCCAGATCGAGCCGAAAACTTGGGCAACATCATAATATGGTGGGTGTTGTCATTTGGTTAGTTTTGAGTGAAATCCGATCTCTAGAACTATGGAATTCACCAACCACTCCGATTAGGAACGAACTGCCTTCGAACTTGAATTGTCCAATTTCTTACACCTATTGATTTCGGATTGATCTCAAAACTAGGGCAACATCGTAATATACTGGGAGGAGTCATTTGGTTCAGTTTGAGAGAAGTCCGATCTCTAGAACTACCCAAAACACCAACGACTCCAATTAGGAACGAACTGCCTTCGAACTTCAATTGTCCAGTTTCTTACACCTATTGATTTCGGATCGAGCCCAAAACTGGGGCAACGTCATAATATGGTGGGAGGAGTCATTTGGTTAAGATTGAGTGAAATCCGATCTCTAGAACTACCCAAAACACCAACCATTCCAATTAGGAACGAACTGCCTTTGAACCTGAATTGTCCAATTTCTTACACCTATTGATTTCGGATCGAGCCCAAAACTTGAGCAACATCATAATATGGTGCGAGGAGTCATTTGGTTAAGTTTCAGTGAAATGCGATCTGTAGAACTACCCAAAACACCAACCACTCCAATTAGGAACGAACTGCCTTTGAAGTTTTACTGTCCAATTTCTTACACCTATTGATTTCGGATCGAGCCCAATGCTTGGGCAACATCATAATATGGTGGACGGAGTCATTTGGTTAATTTTGAGAGAAATCCGATATCTAGAACTATGGAATACACGAACCACTCCGATTAGGAACGAACTGCCTTTGAAAATAAATTGTCCAATTGCTTACACCTATTGATTACGGATCGAGCCCAAAACCTGGGCAACACCATAATATGGTGGGAGGAGTCATTTGGTTTTGTTTGAGGGAAATCCGATCTCCAGAACTACCCAAAACACCAACCACTCCAATTAGGAATGAACTGCCTTTGAACTGGAATTGTCCAATTTCTTACACCTATTGATTTCAGATCGAGGCCAAACCAAGGGTAACATCATAATATGGTGGGAGGAGTCATTTGGTTAATTTTGAGCGAAATCCGATATCTAGAACTATGGAATACACCAACCACTCCGATTAGGAACGAACTGCCTTTGAACATAAATTGTCCAATTTCTTACACCTATTGATTTCGGATCGAGCCCAAAACCTGGGCAACACCATAATATGGTGGGAGGGGTCATTTGGTTAAGTTTGAGTGAAATCCGATCTCTAGAAGTACCCAAAACACCAACCACTCCAGTTAGGAACGAACTGCCGTTGAACTTGAATTGTCCAATTTCTTACACCTATTGATTTCGGATCGAGCCCAAAACTTGGGCAACATCATAATATGGTGGGAGGAGTCATTTGGTTAAGTTTGAGTGAAATCCGATCTCTAGAAGTACCCAAAACACCAACCACTCCAGTTAGGAACGAACTGCCGTTGAACTTGAATTGTCCAATTTCTTACACCAATTGATTTCGGATCGAGCCCAAAACTTGGGCCACATCATAATATGGGGGGCGGAGTCATTTGGTTAATTTTGAGCGAAATCCGATATCTAGAACTATGGAATACACCAACCACTCCGATTAGGAACGAATCGCCTTTGAACATAAATTGTCCAATTTCTTACACCTATTGATTTCGGATCGAGCCCAAAACCTGGGCAACACCATAATATGGTGGGAGGACTCATTTGGTTAAGTTTGAGTGAAACCCGATCTCAAGAACTACCCAAAACACCAACTACTCCAATTAGGAACGAACTGCCGTTGAACTTGAATTGTCCAATTTCTTACACCTATTGATTTCGGATCGAGCCCAAAACATGGGTAACATCATAATATGGTGGGAGGAGTCATTTGGTTAAGTTTGAGTGAAATTCGATCGCTAGAACTACCCAAAACACAAACCACTCCAATTAGGGACGAACTGCCTGTGAACTTGAATTGTCCAATTTCTTACACCTATTGGTTTCGGATCGATCCCAGAACTGGGGCAACATCATAACATAGTGGGAGGAGTCATTTGGTTAAGTTTGTGAGAAATCTGATCTCTAGAACTACCAAAAACACCAACCACTCCAATTAGGAACGAACTGCCTTTGAACTTGAATTGTCCAGTTTCTTACGTCTATTGATTTCGGATCGAGCCCAAAACTGGGGCAACGTCATAATATGGTGGGAGGAGTCATTTGGGAAAGATTGAGTGAAATCCGATCTCTAGAACTACCCAAAACCCCAACCATTCCAATTAGGAACGAACTGCCTTTGAACTTGAATTGTCCAATTTCTTACACCTATTGATTTCTAACCGAGCCCAAAACTGGGGCAACGTCATAATACGGTGGGAGGAGTCAGTTGGGAAAGTTTGAGTGAAATCCAATCTCTAGAACTACCCAAAACACCAACCACTCCAATTAGGAATGAACTGCCTTTGAACCTGAATTGTCCAATTTCTTACACCTATTGGTTTTGGATCGAGCCCAAAACTTTAGCAACATCATAATATGGTGGGAGGAGTCATTTGGTTAAGTTTGAGTGAAATCCGATCTCTAGAACTACCCAAAACACCAACCACTCCAATTAGGAACGAATTGTCTTTGAAGTTGAATTGTCTAATTTCTTGCACCTATTGATTTCGGATTGAGCCCAAAACTGGGGCAACGTCATAATATGGTGGGAGGAGTCATTTGGGAAAGTTTGAGTGAAATCCGATCTCTAGAACTACCCTAAACACCAACCACTCCAATTTGGAACAAACTGCCTTCGAACTTGAATTGTCCAATTTCTTACACCTATTGATTTCGGATCGAGCCCAAAACTTAGGCAACATCATAATATGGCGGGAGGAGTCATTTGGTTAAGTTTGAGTGAAATCCGATCTCTAGAACTACCCAAAACACAAAACCACTCCAATTAGGAACGAACTGCCTTTGAACTTGAATTGACCAATTTCTTACACCTATTGATTTCGGATCAAGCCCAAAACTTGGGCAACATCATAATATCGTGGGTGGAGTGATTTGGTTAGTTTTGAGCGAAATCCGATATCTAGAACTATGGAATACAGCAACCACTCCGATTAGAAATGAATTGGCTTTGACCATATATTGTCCAATTTCTTACACGTATTGATTTCGGATCGAGCCCAAAACTTGGGCAACATCATAATATGGCGGGAGGAGTCATTTGGTTAAGTTTGAGTGAAATCCGATCTTTAGAACTATGGAATACACCAACCACTCCGATTAGGAACGAACTGCCTTTGAACTTGAATTGTCCAATTTCTTACACCTATTGATTTCGGATCGAGCCCAAAACTTGGACAACACCATAATATGGTGGGAGGAGTCAGTTGGTTAGTTTTGTGTGAAATCCGATCTCTAGAACTATTGAATACACCAACCACTCCGATTAGGAACGAACTGCCTTTGCAAAAAAATTGGCCAATTTCTTACACCTATTGATTTCGGATCGAGCCCAAAACTTGGGCAACATCACAATACGGTGGGAGGAGTCATTTGGTTAGTTTTGAGTGAAATCCGATGTCTAGAACTATGGAGTACACCAACCACTCCGATTAGGAACGAACTGTCCTTGAACATAAATTGTCCAATTTCTTACACCTATTGATTTCGGATCGAGCCCAAAACTTGGGCAACATCATAATAGGGTGGGAGGAGTCATTTGGTTAAGTTTGAGTGAAATCCGACCTCTTGAACTACCCAACACACCAACCACTCCATTTAGGAAAGAACCGCGTTTGAACTTGAATTGTCCAATTTCTTACACCGATTTATTTCGGATCAAGCCCAAAACTTGGGCAACATAATAATATGGTGGGAGGAGTCATTTGGTTAAGTATGAGTGAAATCTGATCTCTAGAACTACCCAAAACACGAACCACTCCAATTAAGAACGAACTGCCTTTGAACTTGAATTGTCCAATTTCTTACACCTATTGATTTCGGATCGAGCCCAAAACTTGGGAAACATCATAATATGGTGGGAGGAGTGATTTGGTTAGTTTTGAGTGAAATCCGATCTTTAGAACTATGGAATACACCAACCACTATGATCAGGAACTAACTGCCATTGAACATAAATTGTCCAATTTCTTACACCTATTGATATCGGATCGAACCCAAAACTTGGGCAACATCATAATATGGTGGGAGGAGTCATTTGGTAAAGTTTGAGTGAAATCCGATCTCTAGAACTACCAAAAACACCAACCACTCCAATTAAGAACGAACTCCCTTTGAACTTGAATTGTCCAATTTCTTACACCTATTGATTTCAGATCGAGCCTAAAACTGGGGCCACATCATAATATGGTGGGAGGAGTCATTTGCTTAAGTTTGAGTCAAATCCAATATCTAGAACTACGCAAAACACCAACCACTCCAATTAGGAACGAACTGCCTTTGAACTTGAATTGTACAATTTCTTACACCTATTGAGTTCGGATCGAGCCCAAAACTTGGGCAACACCATAATAAGTTGGGTGGAGTGATTTGGTTAAGTTTGATTGAAATCCGATCACTAGAACTGCCCAAAACACCAATTGGGAACGAACTGCCTTTGAACTTGAATTGTTCAATTTCTAACACCTATTCATTTCGGATCGAGCCCAAAACTTGGGCAACATCATAACATGGTGGGAGGAGTCATTTGGTTAAATTTGAGTGAAATCCGATCTCTAGAACTACCCAAAACACCAACCACTCCAATTAGGAACGAACTGCCTTTGAACTTGAATTGTCCAATTTCTTACACCTAATTGGGATCGATACCAAAACATGGGCAACATCAAAATATGGGGGGAGTAGTCATTTGGTTAGTTTTGAGTGAAATCCGATCTCTAGAACTATGGAATACACCAACCACTCCGATTAGGAGCGAATTGCCTTTGAACATAAATTGTCCAATTTCTTACACCTATTGATTTCGGATCAAGCCCAAAACTTGGGCAACAACATAATACGGTGGGTGGAGTCATTTCGTTAAGTATGAGTGAAATCCAATCTCCAGAACTACCCAAAACACCAACCACTCCGATTCGGAACGAACTGCCTTTGAACATGAATTGTCCAATTTCTTACACCTATTGATTTCGGATCGAGCCCAAAACTTGGGCGACCACATAATATGGTGGGAGGAGTCATTTGGTTAGTTTTGAGTGAAATCCAATCTCCAGAACTACCCAAAACACCAACCACTCCGATTAGGAACGAACTGCCTTTGAACCTGAATTGTCCAATTTCTTACACGTATTGATTTCGGATCGAGCCCAAACCTTGGGCGACCACATATTATGGTGGGAGGAGTCATTTGGTTAGTTTTGAGTGAAATCCAATCTCCAGAACTACCCAAAACACCAACCACTCCGATTAGGAACGAACTGCCTTTGAACCTGAATTGTCCAATTTCTTACACGTATTGATTTCGGATCGAGCCCAAACCTTGGGCGACCACATATTATGGTGGGAGGAGTCATTTGGTTAGTTTTGAGTGAAATCCAATCTCCAGAACTACCCAAAACACCAACCACTCCGATTAGGAACGAACTGCCTTTGAAACTGAATTGTCCAATTTCTTACACCTATTGATTTCGGATCGAGCCCAAAACTTGGGCAACATCATTATAAGGTGGGAGCAGTAATTTGGTTAAGTTTGAGTGAATACGATCCCTAGAACTACCCAAAACTCCAACCATTCCAATTAGGAACAAACTGCATTTGAACTTGAATTGTCCCATTTCTTACACCTATTGACTTCGGATCGAGCCCAAAACTTGGGCAACATCATAATATGCTGGGAGGAGTCATTTGGTTAAGTTTGAGTGAAATCCGATCTCTAGAACTACTCAACACACCAACCACTCCAATTAGGAAAGAACCGCGTTTGAACTTGAATTGTCCAATTTCTTACACCGATTTATTTCGGATTGAGCCCAAAACTTGAGCAACATCATAATGTGGTGGGAGGAGTGGAGTCATTTGGTTAAGTTTGAGTGAAATCCGATCTCTAGAACTACCCAAAACACCAACCACTCCAATTAAGAACGAACTGCCTTTGAACTTGAATTGTCCATTTTCTTACACCTATTGATTTCGGATCGAGCCCAAAACTTAGGCAACATCATAATATAGTGGGAGGAGTCATTTGGCAAGTTTTGAGTGAAATCCGATCTTTAGAACTATGGAATACACCAACCACTACGATTAGGAACGAACTGCCATTGAACGTAAATTGTCCAATTTCTTACACCTATTGATTTCGTATCGAGCCCAAAACTTGGGCAACATGATAATATGGTGAGAGGAGTCCTTTGATTAAGTTTGAGTAAAATCCGATCTCTAGAACAACCCAAAACACCAACCACTCCATTTAGGAACGAACTGCCTTTGAACTAGAATTGTCCAATTTCTTACACCTATTGAATTCGGATCGAGCCCAAAACTTGTGCAACATCATAATATGGTGGGAGGAGTCATTTGCTTAGTTTTGACTGAAATCCGATCTTTAGAACTATGGGATACACCAACCACTACGATTGGGAACAAACTGCCATTGAACATAAATTGTCCAATTTATTACACCTATTGATTTCGGATCGAGCCCAATACTTGGGAAATATCATAATATGGTGGGAGGAGTCATTTGGTTAAGTTTGAGTGAAATCTGATCTCTGGAACTACCCAAAGCACCAACCACTCCAATTAGGAACGAACTGCCTTCGAACTTGAATTGTCCCATTTCTTACACCTATTGACTTCAGATCGAGCCGAAAACTTGGGCAACATCATAATATGCTGGGAGGAGTCATTTGGTTAAGTTTGAGTGAAATTCGATCTCTAGAACTACCCAACACGCCAACCACTCCAATTAGGAAAGAACTGTGTTTGAACTTCAATCGTCCAATTTCTTACACCGATTTATTTCTGATCGAGCTCAAAACTTGAGCAACATCATAATATTGTGGGAGGAGTCATTTGGGTAAGTTTGAGTGAAATCCGATCTCTACAACTACCCAAAACACCAACCACTCCAATTAAGAACGAACTGCCTTTGAACTTGAATTGTCCAATTTCTTACACCTATTGATTTCGGATCGAGCCCAAAACTTAGGCAACATCATAATATGGTGGGAGGAGTCATTTGGTAAGTTTTGAGTGAAATCCGAACTTTAGAACTACGGAATACAACAACCACTACGATTAGGAACGAACTGCCATTGAACATAAATTGTCCAATTTCTTACACCTATTGATTTCGGATCGAGCCCAAAACTTGGGCAACATCATAATATGGTGAGAGGAGTCCTTTGGTTAAGTTTGAGTGAAATCTGATCTCTGGAACTACCCAAAGCACCAACCACTCCAATTAGGAACGAACTGCCTTTGAACTTGAACTGTCCAATTTCTTACACCTATTGATTTCGGATCGAGCCCAAAACTGGGGCAACATCATAATATGGTGGGAGGAGTCATTTTCTTAAGTTTGAGTGAAATCCGATCTCTACAACTAACCAAAACACCAACCACTCCAATTAGGAACGAACTGCCTTTGAACCTGAATTGTCCAATTTCTTACACCTATTGATTTTGGATCGAGCCCAAAACTTGGGCAACATCGTAATATGGTGGGAGGAGTCATTTGGATCGTTTTGAGTGAAATCCGATCTCTAGAACTAGGGAATACACCAACCACTCCGATTAGGAACGAACTGCCTTTCAACATAAATTGTCCAATTTCTTACACCTATTGATTTCGGATAGAGCCCAAAACTTGCGCAACATCATAATACGGTGGGAGGAGTCATTTGGTTAGTTTTGAGTGAAATCCGATCTCTAGAACTATGTAATACACCAACCACTCCG
>NW_018921444.1:0-25283 GCF_002207925.1 Prunus avium
AGAAACAACAACTATAAAGGAATTAAACGAGGACTAGCCACATTGCTAGTATCAGCAGCAAGGACGGTACTAAGAAAGGCACATTGCTAGTATCAGCAGCAAGGACGGTACTAAGAAAGGCAGGCTCCTTTTATCTTCTTCGATATCTTCTTTTGATCAAAACTTACCACCGTAGCTAAAACGGGCTGCCAGCTATTGCTATAAACTGAACTATCATTTTTGCCCTTTTACCAGGCCGAGAACATTAATGAGAGAAATGAAAAACCTCATTTGGTTAAAACGGAAGTCACTCAAAATTTGGTCCTCACACAAATTTTCAAGCAATGCACACAGCAGCACAGGGCCTCCTTTCTCATCCATATGCGCTCTCTTTAAAATAAATAATAAATAAAAAATCCGAAAATGCAAGATAAATTCTTCAAACCATTTTTTCCCAGAAAAAAGAAAGGTACTTATATTCGGTCGAATCACGGAAAAGTTACTAATTTCTCCTCATTTCTCTCATTAATGTTATTGGCCTGATAAAAGGGCAAAAATGGTAGCACAAGCTGGCATTTAAGTTGCTTCATAGACTTCCAACGGTAAGAAATAGGAGTCTAGATATTGTTTTAGACGTCCTTGCATTTGGACTGTTTATCAAGTTCTTTTCATCTTGATCAGTTTATTTGTGGCATGGTTTCTTTGTTTCATGCGTATCTGTTTGCATGGGCTTCTTTATTACTGATTATACTGGTCTCCCTTTGGAGCTTTCTTCAGTAATGAAATCATAATCTTTCTTCGACCCAAAAAAAAAGAAAGTACATTATGGAAGAGTCACTCAAAATTTGGTCCTCGCACATGACTTCTATATTGCAATTTGCATTGAACAACTGTGCAGGACGGTGCATAGTAAATAGTGCATTCATTGTTTAATCCATTTTGTGTCTGAATCAAAATGGATTAAGAATTGTTCTTCAAAGACAGAAAATGGGTTACATCTTTGGAGTGGGAGTGGGTCAATTAATTAAAAAAGGTGTTTGGTCAATACTGAAGAAAAGAAAAGTGAGAAGGGAATTGAACAAACAATGAAGGATTTCTTTTGAGAATATAATTACCTGATATACATGGGATGTGAGAAATCTTGTGCCATTCTGGGCCGCTCAGGAGGGTGGATCTTCCCCCTAGACCTGGACATGTAACAAGTTTAGTGAGGCGTTGCATAACCTCAATGGCAGGAAGATACACCAGATTCTCACACGCCTTAATCCTCAGATGGGTAAGAGATGTAAGGTTACCCCAACCACTCTGGAGGAGCCTCCAAGCTGTCGAAATCCTTCATATACAAGTCTTGTAGACAAATGCAGTGTTGAAATTGTTGTCGAGGTAGAGAGACTTGAGCTTTGGCTACCCTGTGATCTTCAGCCATAACAAGCAAAGAACTAGCTCATACAAGATTACTACCACTGGCAGCCAACACATAATGGCCTGTATCAATATTATCTCATGATTCCTGCAAACCACCATGTTTCATCCTTATCAGTTTGTGCTTGCCATGACACATCGTGGTTGATCAGCTTCACAAATCCATCTGATGGACACCTCCACCTACCTCATGCAAGGATCTATAGCAAATACATCCCCATCCCCTCTGGAAAAGAATCAAGTGGTGAGAATGAGGCAGATGAAAAATGCTGATCAAAACCTGACCCGAAAAAGTATAAAAAGTTGAAATGACAAAAAAACTTATGAACATGTTACTGGAACTGATATGCAAAATAAACTCACATTCGTGTAAGCGCATCAAACTTAATTTCATTGAGAATGAACAGAGGTTAGTATCTACTTAATGATAGTATATCATGTGTATATAATCTGTATTGAAACAGACGGAATAACATCTATATATATAAAGCAAAAGTGTGAATACTTTTCTCATATATAAATAGGAGAATGATTTCTCAGAATAATCATATTCTCCTCCGTGCTAGTAAAAGGAATATCATCTATATATATACAGCAAAAGTGTGAATACTTTTCTCATATATAAATAGGAGAATGATTTCTCAGAATAATCATATTCTCCTCCGTGCTAGTAAAGTGATGTTATGATTAGATGGGAATGTATGATATTATTATTAGGGTAATTCTTTCTTTTTCTGCATTGATCTCCAAAGAAATGAGTAAATAACGATGCAGAGGAAAGGGAACTGAAGTGAAGTACCTGGACTAAGTTTGCACCTAATGCGCATTATTTGTTCTTCCAATTGAATAAGATCCTTCTGCAAACCAACAACGGATATAGGATGATATGGAAAACATTAAGCAGAGGCTAGAGAAGAGTAGAAAGCTCTGAAAATCTAGTTTAACAATTAATCTGATGAGAGAAGAAGAGTAGACTCGCTTTGTGCTCCAACTGTGCTAGCTAGTTTGTGATGGGGTCGAATCATCGTCACTAGCTTTGTGCTCCAACTGTGCTAGCTAGTTTGTGATGGGGTCGAATCATCGTCACTAAAAGATTCCAATCATTCGCATCCGTAAACTAATTAAAAATGTGTTTGGTCAATAATACTGAAGAAAGAAGGGAGATTCTTCAATAAGTATTTTATGTTAGAGGATTGGGTTACAATTTCTAATCTCTATATTAAATCTACCAACACATCTAATACTTATTGGAAAATTAAGTGAGAAAAGGGAATTGAATGATTTCATTTGAGAATATTGTAATTACCTCTTATACATGGGATGTGAGAAATCTTGTGCCATTCTGGGCCTTTTTGCAGGGTGGATCTTCCCCTAGACGGGGACATGTATTAATCATTAAATTTGTTAGTTTGGTGAGGCGTTGCATAACTTCAACGGCAGGAAGAGACACCAGATTCTTACACTCCTGAATACTCAAGTGGGTAAGAGATATAAGGTTACCCAACCACTCTGGAAGAGCCTCCAAACCATCGAAAGATTCAATCTCCAAAGATGTTAGAGAAGTAGTCAAGTGTTGAATTTGTAGAGCCAGAGACTTGAGCTTAGGCCACCCTTTCATCACTAGTCATTGGATTTGTGATGGAAGCTCAAAATCAGGGAAAGAATCAAGCTCCTCTGAAAATGGACCCATTTTCATAGATTCTAAACGCGTAAGAGAGCGTAGCCCCTCTATTGGCAAATAGTTTAATTTCCGACAATTAAATATATCTAAAGAGGAAAGAGACTGCAACCTGGATACATCTAGATCTGCCAGAGATATCAAATTGTGGCATGACTCGATTCTCAACTTCTTAAGAGATGTGAAGAGAGATGCAATATTCTTAAGAGATGCCAGAGATAGCCCACTCGGTAGACTTGTCAATCCATCACAACAAAAAATCTCCAACTCCTGAAGAGAGATGCAATATTCTTAAGATAATTTCTTACAATTCTGAATCTGCAATTTGCGGAGACATGGCATTCCCTTGCCCTTGCCGAGGGTAATTGGAATGAACTCGAGACGAGAGCAATGCCTTATAGTCAAGTCTTCAAGGCAGGGAAACACCGCTACTTTCTCATCTGTTGGCAGTTCCTCCCATTTAATTAGAGCTGGGCAATAATAAATAGTTAAGCTTTTCAATGCTGGGAACAAAGTCTCTTTCTTCTTCGTACCGTCAACATGGTTATAACCATAAAACTCAACTCCCACACATTTAAGCTTTAACATATATCTAAACTCAACAAGCCTAAGATTTGGTAAATGGCCAAGTGATGGGACTTGTACGCATTCTAAGCAATTCCGTAATCGAATCTCTGTCAAATTGAGTGGCAACGAACCACTCATCATCCATGATGCTAATTTAGAACCCATGAATCTGTCAATCTTTAAGATCTCTAACTCAGAGTTGGGTCGGAGGCCTTCTAGTACATCAATGTCTTTCTCGTTTCTTTCCGTGTCATACCAACTAAATTGTAATGTCAACCTTCGTAGATTTGCTTTCCCAACTAAATTTGATGCCCCGCTTGGCCTCTGTCCCTCACATGTTCCAAACCACTAATAATTAGTTCACCTTTTAATTGGTTTAAGCCACCCAGCTCGTCAATTCCAAGATTACTTTCCTTGTCCAGAGTAAACGAAGGAGATATTGTTTGCAGATGTTTCAATCGTCCCATTCCAAATGGAACTTCCTTATCATAATTGAAATAAACATGCCTCAAGTTGATCAAATTTTCCATTTCCTTGGGATACGTTACAAGATGCCTTGTATCCTCCATTCTTAACGTTTGTAGGTTATAAAGCTTGCCAATAGACTTAGGGAGTTGTTTGATTTTTGTTCCAGAAACGTTCAAATACCTCACATGTATCAAGTCGCCAATTGAACTTGGCAGCTCCTCAATTTCAGCCCCGTACAAATTTAAAACACGCAAAGCCTTAAAGCTTATAAGTAATGTATTATTACTAAGGGCTTGATCACCATTCACAAACAGTGACCACCGTTTCTCAACATTTCTTTCGGAACTTTTGGAAGGGTCCCATGCCACGTGTTGATTCTCAAGTTTATCTTCCATTTCAGATCTTGATACAAGCTCAGCAAGATCATGTACAAGATCGTGCATCTTGCAATAGGTAATAATACCAAATTCATCCCTTCTAACATCTTGAAAGAGGGAGTTTTGCAACAGAATCATAAAATATTCATCACCTATATCCTCCATATCTTTGTTAGGAGAAGAACAGAGAAATCCTTGAGCCATCCATAGCTGGATCAAGTCTTTTCTTTCCATGTCAAAATCTTTCTTGAACTTTGAGCAATATGCAAAACATTGTTTCAAAGAAGGTGATTTCAAATTATCAAAACTCAACTTCAAAACCGACATAATTCTTTCATCTCCTTCTGGTAATTCCCATGTCTTACTTTTTTGAATTTCCAACCATTCATCGATACTATATTTAGAACGCATCATGCTTCCCAAAACCTGTTGGTACATGAATTAGTGTATATATTAAAGATTAACTAGGTGACTTGGCTATAATAACAGGAAACATCATTTGTTTTTTCAAAAAACTTAGTTGTATGTTTCCAGTAAATGTTAACATTTCACCAAAAACTGGTATTTTGTTGGAATGTTTAATCCTTAGCCAATGTTCATGTGTGTAAATAGTAAATTTGGATTTTCCCCTTCAAACGCATTTTTTCTTACGTACAACACATCACCTTATTTTTCCATAAATAAAAATGAATTTTTTTAAATAAAACCCGATGCTAATTACATTGTAACGATCTTTTTTTTCAACAAATTATTTGCAAGTCAACGCCAGTAATGGTGTTTCAATTTTGCATAAATTTAGGGATTGGGGGGTCTTTTTTTATTTTATATATAATTAAAGATTTTTTAATGGAATATATATTCAAACAATGAGTAAATGATGTGTTTCCAAATTTGACTGAGTGATAATTTTTGTTTTTGTTTTCAAATTGATTAGTTAGTTAGTTCCTTTTACTTATATCAAAGTTTGAAATTAATTTTTCAAAGAGAAAGAACACGTTTTGCTCTTTATAGGTCTTGATCCTTGTGTTTTAGGTACATTATAATTTACCTACAATTTTCTTAGGACATATCTAGGAAAATTGTTGAACTTGCAAAATCTAGGTACCTATATATACCTATATATATTTATAATGTAACATTTGTATTTTCTTAGTACATACCTATTATTTTTAAGTACATATGCCTAATCAAATATTGATAATGTAGCATACACGCATCAAATTGTATGTAAATAATTAAATGACATCAAATGTAGGTCAATTAAACTGCATATATATGCATGCAAGTTGGTCTACGTTTACATGAATTGTAGGTAAAGAAATTTACATGTACAATTGTAAAAGAAATGAGATGAAACACTGAGTAACTGTCAAACTTGATGCTACATCAAAACTAGGTGCACTAATTTAACCTCAATATTAATATTTTCCCACCCACCTTATTTTCTAACTCACTATGTAAATTTGAAAAAACACAATCATATCTTTCCACTCATCATTATTCCTAAAATACCCTTTAATTATTAATTCAAGAAAATTCATCTTAGGAAAGGTATTGATATTCTGAATGATAAAATCTATTGTTGACGGAATGCTTCTAGTTGATTTCCGGCTTGTGATATGAATGGTGTGTATTTATTTTTCACTTTAAATATTTTTAATAAAAGAGACACATGTTAGATTGTGGCTGAGCCATATTAGTAGACAAGGAGGAGTTCCTCCTTATGGGCAAGGAGGGAATCATTATCCTTGTAAATAATTTAATACTAATGAACAATTTGGCGTTTAAGGGTTTTAGTTAGAATTAAAAAAGTATGTGAGTTTTTGTCTAGACTATTTTAATTGCAAGGGGCCATATCTGAATATCTTGTATGTAAATTATCTGAATACTTTTAGTACTTGTAACAAATAAAGAAATGCATGCAGAAGAAACTTCAAATTGATATATCATTACGTACCTTTGCCGTTAACGGTATACCAGCACACTTTCTGGCAATCTCCCTTCCAATTGTTTCTAGATCTTTTGCAATAGGAGCATTACCATCTGGAAATGCTCTTTTCTTCAATATGTCCCAACAATCATCAACAGATAGACCTTTCAAATCATAGATTGGAACTACTTTTTTCGTGATTGATGCAACACTGGCACTGCGCGTAGTGACAATAACGACGCTTCCCTGGGCACTATGAAGTTTTGACAAACAAGTCATCAAATTGCTCCATTTTTGAGGATCTTCATTCCACACATCATCAAGCACGAGAAAATATCTCTTTTTTTCCAATTCTTGTACTAGGTTTTTAAGCAATGCATCTAGGCGTTGTATCCCAGCCTTTGTTGGGTTAAGATATTCTAATATCCAACTTAAAATCGAATTGACCTCAAAAGTGTTAGATACACACACCCATATTTTCTTCTCAAAATGTCCACCAATAGAATCATCATTGAATACTGACTTAGCCAAAGTTGTCTTCCCTAGGCCTCCCATTCCTACAATGGGCATTACTGAAAGATTTTCTTGATCCAAGTTGGAGTTAGTCAAGATTGTAATTATCTTTGACAGATCCTCCTTCCTTCCAACCACGATTTCATCTTCCTCAAAGATTGAGTCGGTTTCTCTGGCCCCCCCAATTTCTGGAGGGGTTGTATCTATTTTCTTGGAAACTAGTCCAATGAAAGATGCCTCAGATTTGAGATCCAACAAAGATGCATTGATCTTCTTGATTTTATGTGCCATTTTTTGACGAAACAAATGGGGATTGGAGCTTGAAATGAAGTTGAGTACCTTTTTCCTCTTTTGGTTTGACAGTTCTACTTGACTCCGGAGATCTTCATAGTTGATTTCATCCAAGACATTGTCAGCATCATCAGCTATGCCCTTCAGTTTCCTCACCCAGTCCTTCAACGCCTTGCCCCGTTCTTGTGGCTGGTGGGGAACATCACCTAAGAAATCTTGAATCTCGAGTAACGATTGACGAAGCTTTGTTAGTTCCTTTTTGAATCCCCGGAAAAGACTTATTTCTTGAGCAGCAAGTGAAGCCAGCTTGTTCAGTATTCCCTCGACAGGAAAAGTATAGAGAACTTCCATACTCGCGCGAGACAGAGATGAGAGAGCAGAGAATGCAAAGATAGCTAAGGAAACCAGATGATTGAAGACGCACGTACAGTGTTTCAGTGTTTGAGTGTTTCTCTCTCCCCCGTTGATAGAAATAAAAAGTTCCAAGTCATTTAATGTGATGAGGGGTATATCGTCTTTGCCATCAATATTGGCCTCACATTATGATAGGTGAAATTCAACCAAGTCAAAGTGCTAGACGACATGTAATGGGGCTTAAGATTTTCAATATTGGTGGCTCCGTTTAGTTTATCACTTATGAATTGTTGTTGTCGGTGGCTTTATCATTTCACGACTTCTCTGCATGGCTGTCGGTGGGTCAATTATTGTTGGTCAATTATTTCATGCCTTGTCTGCGTTGCTTTACTTTTTTCTCATGTAACTCATCTTGGATGTTTTTAAGCAATACCTGTACAAATTAAGAAGAGAAAGGAAAGAAGAGAATTGACAATTGAGAGATTATTTATTTATTTCCTCTGTTTCTGTGTGAATGATGAATTGAGTAAAATATAGTTGTTATAACTTATATACTGTTTTGAGTACAATATAGTTGGTACACAAATTATGGAATGGATGACACAAGTGTAGGACTAAGAATTGATCAGCCATTATCCAAATTTGTTCTTCTAGAAAGGTGCTGAGGTTGTGATACACTGGTCTTGATTTTCAGCTTTCAATACCTACTGACTTTGTACTCCGAATATTTCTAGATCCTTTATATTTAGTTTTTTTTAGAGAAAGTTGATTAAAAAAAGCTTTATTACTTTACTTATTTTTAGTTATTTTCATAATTTTCTATGAAGCCAGTTGTTTCAGAATTACAAGTCAAGACAGCTTAAGCTGCATTCCCATAAGAACTGGGCTGCTGTGTGAGATTGAACTTTTGAAGACTTTTTTGATTTCTTTCTAGTGGTGTGCGATATATGCTTGGAAAGCTTAGCGATAAAGCTACGTGTTTCCTATTTTCCTATAATTTTCCAGGAAGTGGAACAATCCCAAATATTGCGTCCAAGTCAGCTGACGTGTCACTCGTAAAGCAATTAAACTTGCCAATAGATTTTCTCTTCTTATAAAGTGTGCTAATAGATTTTGGCAATTCTTTGATTTTTGTTCCAGAAACATTGAACACGTGTAAAGCAATTAAACTTGACTTGAACGGGTCATGTTAAATGTATGGATGGATTTCGGGTCAATCTGTCAACCCATTAAAATACATGTTTAACTCATTTAGTAAATGGGTCATGTCAACCCATGTAATACCTACCAACCCGCCCAGCTTTGGTATTCTCCATAGCCTCAATGCCCACCGTTCATACTCAGATGGAAACAAAGCAATGCATATGGAGTTTGAGAAAATACCCAACTAACATGGGATTGTTAGGATCAGAAAACACTTCTCTCCACTTAAAATCAGAACGAATTTGGGGGACTTCCATGGGAGGGCACAGTAATCATGCTCTTAGTTTCTTGAAATTTCATTCGAGATTATCACAACTAATTCCAATTAATTTTATTTCAATATGTAATAAGTTAGCAACTAATTGAGTGGGAGAACCAGCAGCCACGACTCCTTTATTTTATGATATTAAAATCTAGAAATTTTGGTGTGCATGCAATTTAAAGTCTGTTCATGATACAAAACTAGGCCATTAGCAATAAAATGTTGAAGAAAAAAACTGCTAACGATTTATGGTAAAGAGATAAAATTAGCAGTAATTGAATACGGTAGATTGCAAAGGTAGCAATGAAGAAATTGACTTTAAACTAGTTGTCGTCATTTTATAAATGAAGGCAGAGTAGAGTCAGAAGTTTAGCAAGCTACCGATGAACACGTATAAATACTTCAAAAGTAAAAACAATATGATTATTATTAGGGTAATTCCCATCCAAAGAAATGAGTAAATAACGATGCAGGGGAAAGGGAACTGAAGTGAAGTACCTGGACTAAGTTTGCACCTAATTAAAAAAAGGTTCAAACTAGAAGATTCCAACTATTTGGTTACTAACAAATGTATCAGTAATTTATTTATTTCATATCTAGACTCAATGTGAAAATTATTTATTTACAGTTTAAAAATGAGAGCTTCTTTTGTGCACTTATACTACTTTATGTTTTTTTTAATACTTTTGTAATTACCATTAAAAAGGAGTGTAAGTAGACAAAAGGGGAGTGAAAAATTTAGTTAGTAACCAAAAATTAGTGTAATAAAGCTAACGAGGTTTAGCTTAGTGGAAAATAACCTTGACTTGTAGACCAGTATTCATAAGAAGTTCATGATTTACATAAGTTAATGTCTCTAGTATTGCCGTTGGTTATAAGAAGTTCATTTGCAGTTCAATAAGAATAACTGACCTAATCCTAAATGATTTACCTTGTTGATAGAAATGATATTTTCTCTGAGATATAGAAAGTAAAAGGATTTTGTATTTTTTAGGAATTGTAAATTTACTGGGGTAAGAATGCTTAACATTGTAATCACCAATTTCAAAACCTGTTCGGGCAAGTGAAGATCAAGAATACTTGTTGGGCTGCTCTCTAACGCCAAGTCGAAAATAGGACAAGTAAAAGTGTTCCCCCAGGTTGCTGTTTTCTATTTGGGCCACATAAATGCCACTAGTTCTGTAAGTTGTGGGCCGAGAATTTTTTTATCTTCTAACAAAAAACAAAAAAACCAGCAATTTTACAAATTTAACCGACTAATTCTTAGTCTAGTGAAACTTTCTTTTCAACGTGAAAATATATATAACAAGTAAAATCATGTATGCATAATGTATGTAGTGACCCCCTATTTCCAACCCCCAAAATTGCATTGCATTTGTCCCCCCTTCCCTTATGCGCTAGCTACATGTATATATATATTTTTTTTTGGGTCTGGAATTCATGTTGTATAGTTTGCAGTGGTCATAGGAAAGAGCAAAAGCTAGATACAAGTAGCCATGCCACGCTGCACGCACCTAGTGAAATGTCTTTGGATGATCAAATTATAAATGGAGATTTTGAAGCAATCTGTATATAAGTTTTATGTCAAGACTAAATAAGCTAATAAGTTTGACGTGAGTAATTTTTGTGATTCTAAAAACAACCAAATGCAAGTTGCAACTACACTTTATGCGTCAATACGAAGCAGAGTAAGGAATTTGTCACATTTAATTTACTTCCCTAGTTCGAGCCCACAAACCAAACGCAACAAAAGTAAACACAACAAGAAACACCATATTTAACGTGGTTCACCCAAAGTTGGGCTACATCCACGGGCGACAATGCCAATGATAATTCACTTAATCAAAAGAAAGAGAGTACAAAGAGTACAAAGAACAAACAAAATTTATCTAGCTTCTCTCATCCCATTATTCCCTATTGAAATAGAACCCCAAGTAGCAAGTACATCCAAAGGTCACTCATAAAAGCACTTCAACTATCTTTCTTCGAAGAGACAGGACGCAGAGCTTGACTAGCCAGGAAAAGTATTCTCTTAGAAGTTGATGGAAAACACTTTTCCTCATTAAACTGCACCACAACAACAAACAAGTTGACCCTGTGATGCAAACTCATAAGAATATAACTCAAGATTTGATGATGAGTGTCGAGAAAACAAATTAAAGGGATAGTAGCTTACCATTTTGTCCACAGCAATAAGTTCTAGACCACAGGCACATCGCATGCATGAGTTTCTTTTTCAATCTCGACTCTGCAATGCATGGTCAATACAACACCAAGACCAACTTAGCAAGAAATGTTCAAAATAACCTTCTACATTTCAAATAGTGGTAAAAGGCTTATAACTGAAGATTCCTTTACCTGAGTCTTGCAATAGCATAGGAACAGAAGCCTTTGTTCTCTGTGATATGCAACCATGCAAGAGTCCATGACCTTAATTACAGAAACAAGAAAAGGGAAAATAGATCAACAGCTTCCAGAAATAGTAATTTCCTTACACTACATGTATAAATTATGATTGTTTTTGGGTACTCTAAGATATGTAAGTAAAAAAATCACTTCACCATCAACAAATGATATACCATTTATATAGCTGAAACCTGCATTATGAACCACACGTTGTACACAAAAGGTTAGACGTTGTACACAAAAGGTTAGACAGAATATGAGTATTGATTGCAGTATCTCCTTGCCTGTAAAAGAGAAAATTTAAAATTTGAAACAGAAAATTACAGATGTCGCAACGAGGACACCAAGGACTCATAAACACCTGCAATTATATAGATTGCCACAAAAACAAAGCAGTTCTGTGAAACAAATGACTTAAAGCGATCTGTTCGATCATCCAAAAAATTGGAATGAAATCATGCAAGAGCTGAAGTGTCTTGCCTTTTCTGTATGTATTAGTTTGTCTTCTATACTAGCAAACCTAATTTTCCTCAACAATCTTAAGTGTTATCCCAAGAATATATTACTGAAACCGATATGTAAAATAAACTCACATTTGTGTAAGAGCATCAAACTAAAGGGCATTAAGAATGAGCAGTGGTTAGCATCTAATTACCGATAATATATCATGTGTATATAATCTTTTCTGAAACAGAAGGAATATCATACAAATGATTAAGGAGCCAAAAGTTTTTGTATGTTACTTCATAGAGTGCCAGTAACAGACTAGTAATGTGGCCACATCAGCCAACTATGCTAATCTGAGAATTCAAATCTCTGTCATTGCAAATCAAAGTCTGTTTTCATGATACAAAACTAGTAGGCCAGCAGCAGCAATAAAATGTACATGGAAAATACTGCTACAGATTTACGAGAAAGAGATAAAATCAGCAGTAATTGAATACAGTAGATTGCAAAGCTATCAAGGAAGAAAATGACTTTAAACTAGTTATCACCATTTTATTTTTCTGTTGTAAGTCTCCCCTAAGAGCGTAGAAATATAGTATTTTATTTAGAAATGAAGGTAGAGTCAGAAATTTAGCAAGCTACAGATGAACACGCATAAAACACTTCAAAAGTAAACAATACTAAACACAACATTGCTAGGGAAATGTATATATCTCAAATGATAAGGATTGAAGCTAAACATGTGAATACTTTTCTCATATATAAATGATTTCTAAGAATAATTTTTTTCTCCATGCTAGTAAACTGATCTTATGTTATTGTTATTTCATGCTGTAAGATAGTGGAAGGAAGAGAATAAAGCCAATTGAAGCCACATGGGTCAACTCTTTTAAGACAAATGCGACCAAGCAAGCATGATGTGAATGTACGATATGATTATTAGGGTAATTCTAATCAATCCCAGCCACTTTTTTTTTCTTCTTCTGCATTTATATCCAAAGAAATGAGTAAATAACGATGCAGGGGAAAGGGAACTGAAGTGAAGTACCTGGACTAAGTTTGCACCTATTCCGGAAGTGAAATCCAACAAATTGTGCCAAATTCAACTGAAAGTAAATGCCATCAGTAACACAACATATATACGAAGATGTGGAAAACATTAAGCAGAGGCTAGAGAAGAGCAGAAATCTCTGCTCTGAAAATATAGTTTAATGATTAATCTGATCAGAGAGGAACGTAATTACTTAGAGAAGAAGAGTAGGCTCACTCTCAGAATCATCACCACTTGAAGAAGAATGCTCGTAATAGGTTGGGTTACATCTTCGAAGTGGGAGTGGGTCAACTTACTGAAAAAGGTGTTTGGTCAATACTGAAGAAAAGAAAAGTGAGAAGGGAATTGAACAAACAATGAAGGATTTCTTTTGCGAATATAATTACCTGATATACATGGGATGTGAGAAGTCTTGTGCCATTCTGGGCCGCTCAGGAGGGCGGATCTTCCCCCTAGACCGGGACATGTAACAAGTTTGGTGAGGCATTGCATAACCTCAACGGCAGGAAGATACACCAGATTCTCACACGCCTTAATCCTCAGATGGGTAAGAGATGTAAGGTTACCCCAACCACTCCAGAAGAGCCTCCATGCTGTCGAAATCCTGTATATACAAATCTTGTAGACAAGTGCAGTGTTGAATTTGTTGTTGAGGTAGAGACTTGAGCTTTGGCTACCCTGTGATCTTCAGCCATAACAAGCAAAGAACTAGCTCATACAAGATTACTACCACTGGCAGCCAACACATAATGGTCTGTATCAATATTATCTCATGATTCCTGCAAACCACCATATTTCATCCTTATCAGTTTGTGCTTGCCATGACACATCGTCGTTGATCAGCTTCACAAATCCATCTGATGGACACCTTCACCTACCTCACGCAAGGATCTATAGCAAATGCATCCCCATCCCCTCTGGAAAAGAATTAAGTGGTGAGAATGAGGCAGAAGAAAAATGCTGATCAAAACCTGACCCGAAAATATATAAAAAGTTCAAATGACAACAAAACTTATGAACATATCACTGAAACTGATATGTAAAATAAACTCACATTCGTGTATGCGCATCAAACTTAAGTGCATTGAGAATGAACAGGGGTTATTATCTACTTAATGATAATATATCATGTGTATATAATCTGTATTGAAACAGAAGGAATATCATCTATATATATAAAGCAAAAGTGTGAATACTTTTCTCATATATAAATAGGAGAATGATTTCTCAGAATAATCATATTCTCCTCTGTGCTAGTAAAGTGATGTTATGATTAGATGGGAATGTATGATATGATTATTAGGGAAATTCTTTCTTTTTCTGCATTGATCTCCAAAGAAATGAGTAAATAACGATGCAGAGGAAAGGGAACTGAAGTGAAGTACCTGGACTAAGTTTGCACCTAATGCGCATTATTTGTTCTTCCAATTGCATAAGATCCTTCTGCAAACCAACAACGTATATAGGAAGATATGGAAAACATTAAGCAGAGGCTAGAGAAGAGTAGAAAGCTCTGAAAATCTAGTTTAACAATTAATCTGATGAGAGAAGAAGAGTAGACTCACTTTGTGCTCCAACTGTGCTAGCTAGTTTGTGAAGGGGTCGAATCATCATCACTAAAAGATTCCGATCTTTCGCATCCGTAAACTAATTAAAAATGTGTTTGGTCAATAATACTGAAGAAAGAAGGAAGATTCTTCAATAAGTATTTTATGTTAGAGGATTGGGTTACAATTTCTAATCTCTATATTAAATCTACCAACACATCTAATGAATGCAATCCGAGATTAGAAATATATATCCAATCCTTAACTTATACTTATTGGAGAATTAAGTGAGAAAAGGGAATTGAATGATTTCATTTGAGAATGTTGTAATTACCAATTATATGTGGGATGTGAGAAATCTTGTGCCATTCTGGGCCGCTCTCAAGGGTGGATCTTCCCCCTAGACGGGGACATGCAGCAATCACTAGCTTTTGCAATTTGGTGAGGCGTTGCATAACTTCAACGGCAGGAAGAGACACCAGATTCTTACAGTTGTGAATACTCAGGGTGGTAAGAGATGTAAGGTTACACAACCACTCTGGAAGAGCCTCCACGCTGTGGAAAGACTCTATGGACAATGCTTTTAGACAAGTGCAGTGTTGAATTTGTTGTTGAGGCAGAGACTTGAGCTTAGGCCACCCAGTGATCTCTAGAGTTTGGATTTGTGATGGGAGCTCAAAATCAGGGAAACAATGGGCTCACATCCTGTCGTAAATGAACCTTTTTCAAATTCAATGGCCACTATTACGCATGCCTTTTCCCCTAGTGCTCCAGCTATTGGACGTGTAGAGGAAACTCTAGGCGTGCCAATTGAAACAAATTCTGAAGCCCTCAATACCAACCCTTTACTGGGCCCTGCAAATTCCTTGGCTTGTGTCAGAAAAGACCCTACCCATGATGGTGAGTCAGAGATTTTTCATGCGGCTGTGAAAGCTGTCGCACTCCACAAGCCAACATCCTTGATTACTGAATCTGATCCCACAAGCGAGAAGGAGCAGCCTCCACAACAGAAACGTAGTAAGAAGAATTTTAGTCTTGAAGGTGGCAACCCCTCGTCAAAAAGGAAAAAATTTCTTCCGTCACTTAGCTCAGGCTGCTCTCTAAAACTCACTAGAGGAACCGTGGGGGTTAGAGCTGGTGCTAAAGGGGGGCGTAAACGGGCACAAGGCTCCCCTGGTGTGGCAAAGTCTGCAATCAATGACTCATCGTTGTGTGAGGTAGTGGTGAGTCCTTCCAAAGAGTTGGAGATCCTAGAACTGAGGGCTAAGAATGGTCATACTGACGGCGGTGGTGGCTGGCCTTTGACAGCCACAAGAAGTCCATGAATCTACCATTTTGGAATTGTCATGGTCGGGGCATTTTCCTGACAATTCCTCTTAGAGTGATGCTTTTATGCTCTTTAAGCCCCTCTACACAGTGCCTCTATCTTCTTGGAGGTGTCGGCAGCTTTGTTTTTGTACGTTTGTCATTGTTTCCTATTTTGCTTGTCCCCCTCCGATTCCTTGCGGCTTTGTCTCGATGTTGGACCTTCTCCACCGTGTTACGATCTGGAGCGTCTCTCCTCAGTAATACCATTGCTGTTGAGGATGCTTTTAAAGTGCATTTGGCACTTACCTCTCGGATTATGGTAGCGCTCTCTGTAGCTGTGTTGGCGTATCCATCACCATCTTCCTCTCGGTTCTTTGGCTTCTGTGACTTCTCCGGTGGCTTTGGTCTTGCGTTGGGTGCCTTGCAATGGGTTATTGGTGGTGCGGCATTTCTCAGTCTCTTGTATTACGGATTTTCTTTTGTTTCTTGGTTTTTGTTGTTTTTTTAATTTGACTGGGCAGGAAGCTTGGTTCTAGCCTTGTACTGAGGTCTAGCTGCTTCTACCTGGTTCGTGTATTTCTGGCTCAGTTTGCAATCTATCCCGTTTTGGTTTCTTTGAAACCAAACATTGACCAAAAAAAATGGAATCTACCCCAAAAACATGTGGTCAATAATTCATCTATGCACATGCTTCTGGTTGTTGAAAATGGATTGTTCTCTACTCTTTTGTTAACATTTCACCAAAAACTTGTATTTTATGTTAGAGGATTGGGTTACAATTTCTAATCTCTATATTAAATCTACCAACACATCTAATGAATGCAATCCGAGATTAGAAATATATACTCAATCCTTAACTTATACTTGTTGGAGAATTAAGTGAGAAAAAGGAATTGAATGATATCATTTGAGAATATTGTAATTACCATCTATACATGGGATGTGAGAAATCTTGTGCCATTCCGGGCCGCTCTCGAGGGCGGATCTTCCCCCTAGACGGGGACATGCAGTAATCACTAGCTCTTCTAGTTTGGTGAGGCGTTTCATAACTTGAACGGCAGGAAGAGACACCAGATTCTTACAATTGTGAATATTCAGGGTGGTAAGAGATGTAAGGTTACCCAACCACTCTGGAAGAGCCTCCACGCTGTCGAAAGACTCTATGGACAATGCTTTTAGACAAGTGCAGTGTTGAATTTGTTGTTGAGGCAGAGACTTGAGCTTAGGCCACCCTGTGATCTCTAGAGTTTGGATTTGTGATGGGAGCTCAAAATCAGGGAAACAATCGAGCTCCTCCGAAAATGCAGGATGGTAGCCCACTGGGTAGACTTGTCTATCCATCACAACCCCTAATACTCAAGTAACACTCAAGTAACAGAGGGATGTGAGGTTGTCTAAATTAATAATGGCCTCTAGATTAGGGCATCTCTGTATACTCAACTTCTTAAGAGAGATGCAATATTCTAACCTGGTCGGCAAGCTTGATAATTTCTCACAATCCTTAATCTCCAATTTCAAGCGACATGTCATGCCCTTGCCCTTGCCCAGGGTAATTGGAATGAACTCGAGACTAGAGCAACTCCTTATAGTCAAGTCCTCAAGAAGAGGGAGTGTGGGAGCATCAGAGTCAGATTGTGAAAGTGGAATGGATGTTAGATTGGAGCACCCAAGTATACTCAACCTACGAAGTGAGGTGCAATATTCCAACCCACTTGGCCAGCTTGATAATGCCTGACAATTGTCAATCAACAATTCACGAAGCCCAACCACTCTGTGTAAAGAAGGCATATACATGAGATTCTCACACTCCTGAATACTCAGGTGGGTAAGAGATGTAAGGTTACCCAACCACTCTGGAAGAGCCTCCACACCATTGAAAGATTCAATCCCCAAAGATGTTAGAGAAGTAGTCAAGTGTTGAATTTGTTGAGGCAGAGACTTGAGCTTAGGCCACCCTGTGATCTCTAGTATTTGGATTTGTGATGGAAGCTCAAAATCAGGGAAGGAATCGAGCTCCTCCGAAAACGGACCCATTTTCATAGATTCTAAACGCGTAAGAGAGCGTAGCCCATCTATTGGCAAATAGTTTAATTTCCCACAATTAAATATATCTAAAGAGGAAAGAGACTGCAACCTGGATACATCGAGATCTGGCAGAGATATCAAATTGTGGCATGAATTGATTTTCAACTCCTCAAGAGATGTGCAGGATGGTAGCCCACTCGGTAGACTTGTCAATCCATCACAACCCCAAATCTCCAACTCCTGAAGAGAGATGCAATATTCTAAGCTAGTCGGCAAGCTTGATAATTTCTCACAATCCCCGATCTTCAATTTGCGGAGACATGTCATGCCCTTGCCCAGGGTAATAGGAATGAACTCGAGACTATCGCAATGCTTTATAGTCAACTCCTCAAGGCAGGGAAACACCGCTACTTTCTCATCTGTTGGCAGTTCCTCCCATTTAATTAGAGCTGGGCAATAATAAATAGTTAAGCTTTTCAATGCTGGGAACAAAGTCTCTTTCTTCTTCGTACCGTCAACATGGTTATAACCATAAAACTCAACTCCCACACATTTAAGCTTTAACATATATCTAAGAGCATCTCCAACCGATATGTCAAAAGTGCCACATAGACATTTAACAGCTAGAAATAACATCTCACACACTCCAACCGATGTGTCAAAGCTGATGTGGAATGAAGGCTGAAGATTGAGATGTTATTTTTGACATCCCAAAAGCAAGATGTCAAATGAATATTTTATTATTTTTTAAAGATAGCTTGCTGTTACTTTTATTTATTATTTTTTTCTTCTTTGTCTTGAATGATTTGACTGTTACAAATTTTTTCCTTCTTTCTCTTTCCAATTTATTTCCAATTTAAATCAACACTAAAATGTAATAAAATAATAATTTAATTTGACATATCGGGTGGAGTGTAAACTCATCATCCATGATGCTAATTTAGAACCCATGAATCCTTCAATCATTAAGATTTCTAACTCAGAGTTGGGTCGGAGCCCTTCTAGTACATCAATGTCTTTCTCGTTTCTTTCCCTGTCACACTCCCATTGTAATGTCAACCTTCGTAGATTTGCTTTCCCAACTAAATTTGATGCTCCTGCTTGGCCTCTGTCCCTCACATGTTCCAAACCGCTAATAATTAGTTCACCTTTTAATTGGTTTAAGCCACCCAGCTCGTCAATTCCAAGATTACTTTCCTTGTCCAGAGTAAACGCAGATATTGTTTGCAGATGTTTCAATCGTCCCATTCCAAATGGAACTGGCTTATCATAATTGAAATAAACATGCCTCAAGTTGATCAAATTTTCCATTTCCTTTGGAAACGTTACAAGATGCCTTGTACGCTCCATTCTTAACGTTTGTAGGTTATGAAGCTTGCCAATAGACTTAGGGAGTTCTTTGATGTTTGTTCCAGAAACGTTCAAATACCTCACATGTATCAAGTCGCCAATTGAACTTGGCAGCTCCTCAATTTCAGCCCCGTACAAATTTAAAACACGCAAAGCCTTAAAGCTTATAAGTAATGTATTATTACTAAGGTCTTGATCAACATACACAAACAGTGACTGCCGTTTCTCAACATTTCTTTCAGACCTTTTGGAAGGATCCCATGCCACGTGTTGATTCTCAAGTTTGTCTTCCATTTCAGATCTTGATACAAGCTCAGCAAGATCATGTACAAGATCGTGCATCTTGCAATAGGTAATAATACCATATTCATCCCTTCCAACATCTTGAAAGAGGGAGTTTTGCAACAGAATCGTAAAATATTCATCACCTATATCCTCCATATCTTTGTTAGTAGAAGAACAGAGAAATCCTTGAGCCATCCATAGCTGGATCAAGTCTCCCCTTTCCATTTCAAAATCTTTCTCGAAGTTTGAGCAATATGCAAAACACTGTTTCAAAGAAGGTGATTTCAAATTATCAAAACTCAACTTCAAAACCGACATAATTCTTTCATCTCCTTCTGATAATTCCCATATCTTACTTTTTTGAATTTCCGACCATTCATCGATACTTTTAGAACGCATCATGCTTCCCAAAACCTGTTGTTACATAAATTAGTGTATATATTAAAGATTAACTAGATGACTTGGCTATGATAACAGGAAACATCATTTGTTTTTTCAAAAAACTTAGTTGTATGTTACCGGTAAAGGTTAACATTTCACCAAAAACTTGTATTTTGTTGGAATGTTTAATCCTTAGCCAATGTTCATGTGTGTAAATAGTAAATTTGGGTTTTCCCCTTCAAACGCATTTTTTCTTACCTACAACATATCACCTTATTTTTCCATAAATAAAAATGATTTTTTTTTTAATAAAACACGATATTTTTTTCAACAAATTATTTGCAAGTCAATGCCAGTAATCGTGTTTCAATTTTGCATAAATTTAGGGATTGGGGGGTCTTTTTTTATTTTATATATAATTAAAGATTTTTTAATGGAATATATATTCAAACAATGAGTAAATGATGTGTTTCCAAATTTGACTGAGTGATAATTTTTGTTTTTGTTTTCAAATTGATTAGTTAGTTAGTTCCTTTTACTTATATCAAAGTTTGAAATTAATTTTTCAAAGAGAAAGAACACTTTTTGCTCTTTATAGGTCTTGATCCTTGTGTTTTAGGTACATTATAATTTACCTACAATTTTCTTAGGACATATCTAGGAAAATTGTTGAACTTGCAAAATCTAGGTACCTATATATCTATATATATTTATACTGTAACATTTGTATTTTCTTAGTACATACCTATTATTTTTAAGTACATATGCCTAATCATTGTACGTAAATAATTAAATATTGATAAAGTAGCATACACGCATCAAATTGTATGTAAATAATTAAATGACATCAAATGTAGGTCAATTAAACTGCATATATATATGTATGCAAGTTGGTCTACGTTTACATGAATTGTAGGTAATGTAAAATTGTAAAAGAAATGAGATGAAACACAGAGTAACTGTCAAACTTGATGCTCCATCAAAATTAGGTGCACTAATTTAACCTCAATATTAATATTTTCACACCCACCTTATTTTCTAACTCACTATGTAAATTTGAAAAAACACAATCATATCTTTCCACTCATCATTATTCCTAAAATACCCTTTAATTATTAATTCAAGCAAATTCATCTTAGGAAAGGTATTGATATTCTGAATGATAAAATCTATTGTTGAAAATTTTTCCTCATCTTTCTTTACTGCCTAACGGAATGCTTCTAGTTGATTTCCGGCTTGTGATATGAATGATGTTTTGAATTTGTTAATGGCACTTGATCAGAACTACAGATGCGTTGATCTAGTAAAATGCGATTAAAAAACATGAATTTGTACAGCTAAGGCAAGCAATTGCTGATTCTGAAGCAGAACTAGCATCAATTTGTTCTACAATGGGAGCGACTAGTACATATTAGACATGTCATGAAGCCACTGTGGCATCGATTTCTTTTCAAAAGGAAATAAATAATGTGCAAAGGTTTTTTCCCCTAAGTCCTTAGAAGTTATTTTACAAAGGGGTAAATTTATCGTTAAATATTTGAAGATAAGGTAGGTGAGGAAATAGGACAAAGAAGTGGAAATAACAACACTCATTGTCAAACCTAGTCTCACAATTCATGAAAATATTGCTTATTGATGTGGTAATTCGCTAAACCTTGCTTCTATATTTTGAGTTATCACAGGCTGATAAGTTGATATGGTGAAATATAGTTATTTATGATTACATAGACGATTTTAAACTGTGATTGAAGTAAGTTTACTGTTTATTTATCCCCTTTAAATGCATACATCTGGTGTGGTAACAAATGTAAAGAAAAATTGCTACACTTAAGCCTATGGCTATGGCCTCGAAATATGACTATGCAAAGATTTGCTCACTTTTGACAAAATCCTATGAGAAGGAGATAAGACGGCAGCTAGTTGTCTTGTATATTCACTTTCCAAAACTGCCCCCCATGGGTATGATCAGGGAGGGATTGGCACCAAGTCAAGCAACTGAATCTGAATTCTAAAAGCCGTCTTAATTAATTTGGAGTTAATTTGTAATGAAGGCATCGTCACACTTTTACTTTTTGACATAGAATATGCATGACACCTTTTAAATTAATACTTGTTCTTTTTTTTATTCTCAAATGTGTATTTATTTTTCATTTTAAATATTCTTAATAAAAGAGACACGTGTCAGATTGTGGTTGAGCTACATTAATAGATAAGGAGGAATTCCTTCTTATGGGCAAGGAGGGAAGCATTATTCTTGTAAATAATTCAATACTAATGGACAATTTGTCGTTCAATTAAATTTTGGGTTTTAGTTAGAATTAAAAAGTATGTGGGTTTTTGTCTAGACTATTTTAGTTGCAAGGGGCTATAGCTGAATATCTTATATGTAAATTATCTGTTACTTTTAAGTACTTGTAACAAATAAAGAAATGCATACAGACGAAACTTCAGATTGATATATCATTACGTACCTTTGCCGTCAACGGTATACCAGCACACTTTTTGGCAATCTCCCTTCCAATTGTTTCTAGATCTTTTGGAATAGGAGCATTACCATCTGGAAATGCTCTTTTCTTCAATATGTCCCAACATTCATCAACAGATAGACCTTTCAAATCATAGATTGGAACTACTTTTTTCGTGATTGATGCAACAATGGCACTGCGCGTTGTGACAATAACGACGCTTCCCTGGGCACTATGAAGTTTTGACAAACAAGTCATCAAATTTCTCCATTTTTGAGGATTTTCATTCCACACGTCATCAAGCACGAGAAAATATCTCTGTTTTTTCCAATTGTTCTATGAGCTTTTTAAGCAATACATCTTGGCTTTGTATCACACCCAATGTTGAGTCAAGAGATTCTAATATCGTCCTTAAAATTGACTTGACCTTGAAAGTGTCAGATACACACACCCATATTTTTTTATGAAAATGCCTACCAATAGAATCATCATTGAATACTGACTTAGCCAAAGTTGTCTTCCCTAGGCCTCCCATTCCTACAATGTGCATTACTGAAAGATTTTCTTGATCCAAGTTGGAGTTGTAAGCTGACTTATGTGAGTTAGCCTAATTACGTGTTATGATTATCATATTATCTCAAGGATTGAGTCGGTTTCTCTGTCCCCCACAATTTCTGGAGGGGTTGTATCTATTTTCTTGGAAACTAGTCCAATGAAAGATGCCTCAGATTTGAGATCCAACAAAGATGCATTGATCTCCTTGATTTTATGTGCCATGTTTCGACGAAACCAGGAGTTTGAAAGGAAGTTGCGTACCTTTTTCCTCTTTTGGTTTGGCAGTTCTACTTGCCTGCGGAGATCTTCGTAGTTGATTTCATCCAAGACATTGTCAGCATCATCAGCTATGCCCTTCAGTTTCCTCACCCAGTCCTTCAACGCCTTGCCCCGTTCTTGTGGCTGGTGGGGAACATCACCTAAGAAATCTTGAATCTCGAGTAACGATTGACGAAGCTTTGTTAGTTCCTTTTTGAATCCCCGGAAAAGACTTATTTCTTGAGCAGCAAGTGAAGCCAGCTTGTTCAGTATTCCCTCGACAGGAAAAGTATAGAGAACTTCCATACTCGCGCGAGACAGAGATGAGAGAGCAGAGAATGCAAAGATAGCTAAGGAAACCAGATGCTTGAAGACGCACGTACAGTGTTTGAGTGTTTCTCTCTCCCCCGTTGATAGAAATAAAAAGTTCCAAGTCATTTAATGTGATGAGGGGTATATCGTCTTTGCCATCAATATTGGCCTCACATTATGATAGGTGAAATTCAACCAAGTAAAAGTGCAAGACGACATGTAATGGGGCTTTCTCACGTATGAATTGTTGTTGTCGGTGGCTTTATCATTTCTTGACTTCTCTGCGTGGCTGTCGGTGGGTCAATTATTTCATGCCTTGAATGCCTTCTCTGCGTGGCTGTCGGTCATGCCTTGAATGACTTCTCTGCATTGCTTTACTTTTTTCTCATGTAACTCATCTTGGATGTTTTTAAGCAAAGCAATACCTGTACAAATTAAGAAGAGAAAGAAAAGAAGAGAATTGACAATTGAGAGAGTTTTGATTTCAGCTTTCAATACCTACGGACTTTGTACTCCGCTCTCTACTGACTTAAGTAGAGACATCCCTGGTAATCGTAAATGCTAAGTTTCTTGTAATTCCTGCTCCAAGTCTTGGTTCAATGAGACATGACATGCCTGCCTTGTTCTGTGTAATGTGCAACCATGATCAACTTAATTATACATGAAACAAACAAATTACAAAAGCCTGCCAACACAATTCTTATCGAAACAAAAGAAATACTATTAAAGCGTGAGCAGAGGTTAACATCAATTCACTAATAATAATTCTTATTGAAACATAAGGAATAATTTTAAGGAGCCAAACACTTCTCTTGGTTACTTTGTAGAGTGCCAGTAACAGAGAAGTGGTGTTGGCACGTGAAAGAAGCTATGCTAATATAAGATTGGCAGCACCATAATTTTTTACAGCAATATGAACCTAGGTTCAATTTTACAAGTCGAATCCTTATCTAGAATCATGAGTTAATTTGGGATTAACAAAAATGCCACTCCTGTGTGTTTTGATTTGAATCCTAACGTGATCTTTTCCTTCGTTAGGCACAGCTCATCTGACTTTCAAGTACGTACACGCTGTTGTGTTGGAAAACCCAAGTTCATAGCATTGATTCATTTTTCAAATTCTGAGCATTCAAATATTTGCACGTATGATCCATAATTTCTTCACTGACTAATTTTAGCAATACCGAAAATGAATGAATCTGGAAACTGTACTGGTATTTGAAACTTTGAAAATGTACTACTTTCTCTGTAAGTTTCCATATGAAGAGACCTTGGTGATTGAAGCTTTGAAAATATATCAAACACTTAACTACTGATAAAGAAGAATTTTTTTTAAAAATAGCGTCAAAAACAGAAGAAATGGAAAGAATTTCAAACAAGATTCAGAAACAGTATTGACCCCAAAGTGTGGAATTCAAGTTCCTCGAATCATGTTACAGGTATCGAATATCAGAATAGCTTTGGAATTTAGTTGTATTACTGATGAGAGTAGGTAAGCAAGTCTTAAGGTTTGAGTAAGATATGCAATAGGATCAGCACTTAGGGTATGTTCGTGAACGTAACCTAACATGTCATGCATTATCCACACAAAAATAAGTAACTCACCACCTATGTAGGACAACAGGGGTGTAATAAAACAAGGTCATCACACCCTATGTGGGTGAGTGGGAGATGTAATAAAACAATGATTATGCACTAATCCTTGTTTTATGGCACTACACAAATCCTTGTTTTAAGGCACTAATCCTTGTTTTAGTGCACTACCAAACTAAGCACTAGTGCATGTTTTATGCTCTCTTGAGATGAGCTAAAACAACTCCTATAAATAGATGGAGTGTGTGCAAGTGAA
>NW_018921445.1:0-26612 GCF_002207925.1 Prunus avium
CTCAGTTTGATTGCCAACCACACAGGTCCACATGACCCACACCACATCACAGAAGAGAGAGAGAGAGAGAGAGAGAGAGAGCTTGTGGTTGCAGATAAGAACATTTCCTACGTTGATAGGAATAATAAATTAAGAAGCAGCATCATGATTTTGTTTGCTCACACAAATCTCTTCATGAATAATCAGTCAATCAATTGCATCACGTCTCGCATAATAATGTATAAATCTATATCTATCTAGGGTTTTCCCATGAGAGCCTCCTAAGTTCCTGGTCACATTTTTGTTTTGTTTTAATTTTTCTGTGTTCTGGTTTTTTGGGATAACCAACCAGAAAACTGTTTTATTGCATCTCTTGCTAAACATCACATGCAAGATTGACTATTTCCATGTCGATTCCAAACCATGTATCATCTATCTGTGTTTTAAGGTTACACAATTGTTTTTGAGTTCTAACAATTTGGCTGAAAGAAGAAAAGAAAAGCAAAAGAAGATAGATGCAGTTCAGTTTTGCTGGAAAACGTGAATATTATTGCTCTAATAATTCTATCAAGAATAGTACTAAACTGGACCCGACCATGAAGAAGGGTAAGTTTGACACGATTTTTACGTTGGACAAGTCATTGACTACATGGATGGATTAAATTCAGTCAAGTTGCAGATTGAAACCTCATCCATTCAATCCAATACAAATGTCGATTGATTGTTGTTGAATGTTCTGGATGATAATGACATGTTACGCTTTATGGGCTGATCCCAAACAATACCGTATGATATGTGTGTATATAAATGATTATTAACTGTTTATTAGTTACTATATATGAATCTTATGTTGGTAAAAAATAAAGATAATTGCTAGATTTACAGAATTTCGAAAATAAAAATTCACTATATAATTGAAAATAAATACAAGGAAATAACGATAAGGAAAATTAAGAATACTTTATAGATGATGCTGGAACTTGGTTCTATCTCTTTAAGACGAAATTGCCTCCTCACATGTGCTTTTAGGATTTACTTGGCAAATGTCTCCAGGATACAATGATCGACTTCTTGTTGAAGTAGAACTACAATGCCCAAGAAAAGCGAACTCAAACTTTTGTATGAACTCTCTCATTATATTTTTGAAAATATAATGCTATGAATGCTCTAAAAACTACTATTGTCGGATGACAATTGGATGAATGAAATATTGTATGACCTTCTCTATTTATAAGCAACAAGGCCTTTGTTCAGAAAAGATGTGACTGAAAAATATCAACACATGTGTCTTTTCTTGTTACAACCATAAGCCAAGAAGTGCAATGTTTCAATTACTATGAAACAATACAACTTTTCACATAAAGTATTATTATTTTATTCACAAACAAAATAAATAATATTTTATTTTTCCTTTATTAAGAACATGACTATTCCCAATTGATACATACCAATTCGTAAAAGTCATGTACTTAAAGTCACAGGTCCCACAATTTAATTTCCATTCAATTATTAAAAAGATAGGGTACATAATGGCAACTATTGAGATATAGGCTTTAGCCCCATTCCCCTCAATGATTTGTCAACTAGCTCTCTCGTCGAACCTTTCGTAAACAGATCCGCTAAATTATCTCTTGATCTTATATAGTCAATAGTAATTATACCACTTGAGAGCAATTGTCTTACGGTATTATGTCTTCAATGTATGTGTCAAGACTTACCATTATACATATTATTTTGTGTCCTTCTAATTAATCGTCACTTGACTATCACAATGTATACATATTGCGGGCACATGCTTTAGCCAATTTGGAATATCTTCTAAGAAATTATGAAGCCACTCAGCTAACTTTTGGATATGTCATAATCAATTAAGAGTTGTCATGGCCTGTGTATATATTTGTGGCAGTTCCATGCGTTGGAACAAAATCTTATATGTAACTTTTCAAACGAAAAGTTGCTATGATATTCGCCATGATGAATTGCAAACCAAACTAAGGCCCCGTTTGGGATTGTTTTTTTTTTTGCCAAAAACCTACTTCACTCTAAAGTTAAGTAGTTTAAGGTGTTTGGTAAAAATAAAATATCCTGATTATTTTAAAAGCAGTGGCCTTTTGACAGTAGCTTTTAAAAGCAGGCTCTGGGTTGCTTTTCAAAGCTGCTTTCAAAAGAAGCCGAGATGAGCTTTTAATGAATTTTTTTAATTCCTAAAATACCATCAAACATTTTAAAAGATGACACCACCTCCACTTTCACATCCAACTCCACCACCTCCACCACCACATTCACCACCTCTACAACCACTGTTGCCGCCACCACCACCACCACATCTTCCTCCTCCTCATCCTCCGCTGCCACCACCACCTCCTCCACCATCTCCACCACGCAGCCATCGCCACCACCAGCTCCACCTCCACAACTGCCATCCCCACCACCACCACTACCACAACCACCATCTCCACCTTCAACACCACCATCACCTTCACCTCTATCTCCTTCACCCAAACCCTCCCCCCCACCACCACCACCACCACCACATGATTAGCACATAACACTTTCAACATCATGTATATTTTAGTCATTATTCACAGTTACAACAGTTTTATATTAAAATTTACCAAACGATTTTGACACTGCTTTTTGTACTAACAGCACTTTAAAAATATTATTTACCAAACATGGAGCTACTTTACTTTATAGCTAATTATTTTTAAAGCACAGTAGAAGCAACTTTTTTTAAAAGTGACAGTAATCCCAAACTGGGCCTAAGTGGTTTCGAGTTCCATTGTCATTGTGCAGATTTGGATGCCTTCAAGGTACTGTTAAGAAACCATTTGATGTTTTCTATCATAAATGGGTCTTAAAGCTATGAAGATGTCCATCGGTTACACAAAACCAGATTTTCGGGTGAGTCGATGTTTGTTAGAAAATTTGATACTTAGGGCCAGTTTTGCATTGCTGTGCTGTGAAAATAATCGCTAGCTAATTATTTTTAAAGCACAGTAGAAGCAACTTTTTTTAAAAGTGACAGTAATCCCAAACTGGGCCTAAGTGGTTTCGAGTTCCATTGTCATTGTGCAGATTTGGATGCCTTCAAGGTACTGTTAAGAAACCATTTGATGTTTTCTATCATAAATGGGTCTTAAAGCTATGAAGATGTCCATCGGTTACACAAAACCAGATTTTCGGGTGAGTCGATGTTTGTTAGAAAATTTGATACTTAGGGCCAGTTTTGCATTGCTGTGCTGTGAAAATAATCGCTGTCAAATTTGTTGTGAGAGAAATCAGCTGTGAGAGAAAGCAGTTTGGCGTTTTGGTAAACTTTTTATTATAAGTGCTATTTGTACAATAATCAGTTTTTGAGCGTTTGGTAAATTTTTTTGTAAAAGTGCTGTGAGCTGTGTATAATGACTAAAAAGGGCATTATGCTGAAATGAATTTTCTGTTCAAGTGTTCGGTAAAAGGAAAAGCACTTTCACTTTAGCTTATATAATTTTTTTGTATTAAATATGTTTCTATCACACCCTAAAAATTATTTTAATTATAAAATAATAAAGTATTCCATTAAAAATAAATATATTGTCAATAATATGGTCATAACAAAAATTAAACTAGTCATAAACAAGCAATCATATACATTTCTAAGAAGATGAACTCATTAAACTTGCGGCTATATGATTTCTCAATGCCTCCATTTCTTGTGTTACAGGACCATCTTCTTGTTGTGCATCAACCTCTCTCTCAATCTCTTCATCTTGAGTAACATTTAGGTCATCTTCACTTTCATCAAAATGACAATCACGTTTGGCATGTCTTCTTATATAGTTATGAAGTGCCATGGTTGCAATAACTATTTTGACTTGTTTTGCAAAAGGATAACTAGGCATGTCTCGTAAAATACTCCATCCCTTTTTCCATACTCCAAAAGTGCGTTCAATAACACTTATAAGGGAAGAGTGTGCATGATTGAATACCTCTTTATGACCCATCGGTTGAACACCCCTACGAAAATCAGGAAGATGATATCTTTCACCTTTATATGGTTCTAAGTAGCCTCTCATTTGTGGGTATCTCGCATCTATTAGATAATATTTTCCTTTATAAAAAAAAACTAATAGATTATTCATAATGTAAAAAATTGAAATATAAATTATATGAATTTTTTTTCTTTAGATAGAAATAGAACCATTTGGAGGTTTAGGAAAATTCAAACTTTGATCACGTAAAGCCGATAGAAATATCCTTGTGTCATGGGCCGTGCCTTCCCATCCGGCACATGCAAATATAAATTGCATGTCAAAATTGCATGCAGCCATCACATTTTGGGTAGGTATCCCTTTTCTACCAATAAATGGTATTTGATTAGAAGAAGATACTATAGCTTGCACATGAACACCATCTATAGCACCAATACAATCCTACAAGTGATAAAAAGACAAAAATAATATTAATTATAACATAATAAAACATAGACAAATATTTAATAATATATGCAATAGTTACCTTGAAACTAATAAAAAGAATTCACCTAACCAACTTGCAACTCAATAAGATACCAAATAATAGTTGCTCACTACTGATATAAAAATTCATCTAGAACCCAAAATTCCAAAATGAAAACATAACCAATGAATCAATGATAGTTTTTCAGCATACATATATTAGGGAGAGAAACAAAATAAGACCATAACAAAATCTGTCATATTAACAGGAATGCAAGCATTTCAGGACCATTATAGTGAAATATAAAAAGATTTAAAACCATTGAGAGGGGTTTAGAGCTTTATGCTTTGGAGGTTATGACCAAGATAATATAGAAAATTCCAAGTAAAAAATACTGATGGCCAAGATAACATAGAAAATTCAAAGTAAAAATTAGAGCTTTATGCTTTGGAGGTTTGACCCCTTCAGATCCCTTCAAAATCTATTTGCCCATAACCAAATAGAAAGAAACAGCAAGAGAGAGAGAGTGAGTAAGTGAGGAAGGCTGGGATATTTTTTGCAAGTGAGACAAACAATAACAGAGCAAGCGAGACAAATAGTAACAGAGCAACAGACAAAGACAACAAGGATATTTTTTGCAAGTCGGGCAGGACTGCCTTTCTAATCTAAGCCCATTTTCTTGGGTCAGTGGTGATGTGCGTTTTTGCTATTGGTTTTCCATATTACGTATTGGCATGAGAATGGCATTTTTCCATTTGGGAAGATAGTTAAAACCCTAGAAATTAAAAAGAAGGAGGGAAGATAGAAATTGAAAAGAAATAAACATAATATTCGTCTCTTACTTGAGTCTTGTGGCTCAGCAGTGCGCTTCAATTGATCCAACAAGAAAAAACCGTAGGCAGAATGGAAGAGAAGGAGAAGAGTGGCCTCTGTGAAGAGATTGTGTGAAGAAGCAACGTGATGTGAGGGAAGAAGGAAGAGAGAGCGTGAAAATAGATTGGGGTATTTTCGGAAGTTTGTAAAATTCATTAAAACCCAGCGCTCCCTCAAATCTGATTACCATATAATCAGAAAATGAAAGCAGGTCATTAGCTGCTTTCATTTATTACTTTCTCTCACAGCAATTTTTAACAATAAGTGATTTTCTCATAGATTACCAAACGGGCTGGGCTTCCCGAAATTTTTTAAAAATCACTTATTACCCCAAATAAGCAATGTCAAACGGGTACTTAGATATTAAGTTTTCTAAATTGATGGGAAGTGCACATCAAAATCTGGAAGTTTTGCTATCCATTTTATGTCAAAACATATATGCTATGATTTTGTATAGAATATTAGGTTCATGCAATGTGCTGGGGCTGTTGGAGATATACAGACCCATTTGGTTGGATTATTTCAAGGTACTGTTAAGAAACCAGTAAAAGTATTTCGAGTAAGGCACTTGGTAAGAAAACTTTGAGGCTTCAAAGAGGGAAAGCTAATTACATAGAGACTAAGAAGTGAAGATATTTTAAGAATAAATATCTCCATTGTACTACATATAGAATGAGATGGATATGAACAAAGGGTACCAAAGCCTTACCCTACGTATAAAATGATGTGCACTTTATAAAGGAAAATTAGTTTTATAATGATTTGCTTTAATCAATTAATGAACATGTTAATTATGTTATAAACATGGTTCTATTACTAATGCAACATTAAATTGATTTAAAGGAAATTATAAACTAATACTATAGAACTATTATCTCCTTCTTTAAGGAAAAAGTAAAAGTTTTCTACTTCTTAGGTATATGAAAAATGATTGACAGATTTCTTATTACCTTCCACAGTTATGTGAAAATTGTGGGGGTGACCGACATGAAGGAAAATTTGGAATTCTATTTCCTAGAAGAGAAAATGAAAGTTTTCTAGATTGGCCCATAAGCACTACGTTTTTTGTGGAGAGAGGCTTTGATGTTTACAAGAGTTTAAATTTCTCTTATACAAAGTATGAGAAGGTTAGAGACCTTCCTATAAAGGCCCTCTCCAGTCATAGGGCTAAATGTAGCTAAAGATTTAGCCCTTCAAAATATTAACTTTTTAAAGAATAGTGTATGGCTAAATTTTTCCATCTCCAACCATGCAGGGCTATATTTTAGGGTCCTTTATATTTTATTATTTTGAGAAAAACTATGGTACAACACTCATACATTCCACAACTATGTATTGTTTAATTTAATTAAACTACTATTTAGAGACAATATTCCATATATGACAAGATTTCTGATAAGATTTTTTGTCCACGTGGCACGTCTTATCCTGAAGGAATCTTAATAATTTTTCGGACTACGATTTTCGAGTGACATGCGTTGAATTTTTTATAATTTTTTCTTAAATAACACAAATTGAAAACATTTAAAACATTTAAAAAGTATGTGGGGAAACATGAATTGAAAACATTTAAAACATTGAAAACATTGAAAACATTTTAAAACATTTAAAAATTGAAAACATAATTTTTCGGGCTCTAACAATCATGACTAGTAATTTTTATAATTTTTTCTTAAATAACAGGAATTGAAAACATTTAAAAAGGTAACAACATTTATAAAAATAAAATAAAAAAGGGTTTCAATGGTCTGACCTCCAACAGTCATGACCATTAATTTTTGGCTTTTTTTTATCACAAATGGTCCTTGACGTTTATGAAATTATCATGAATGGTCCTTAAGGTTTTTTTGTGACACTAATAGTCCTTAACGTTTGGACTTTTTATCACAAATGGTCCTTGCTGTCAAAAATTCTGTTAAGTGTATGATGTGGAAGATAAGTGGAGCCCACATGTACAATCACATCGTGACATGTGGATTAAATAAATAAATAAATATTTTTTTTATTATGAAAATCCATTAAAAAACCATTTAGAGAGTAGAGAGAGAGAGAGAGGCTAAATGGACTATTAGTGTCACAAAAAAACCTCAAGGATCATTCGTGATAATTTCGTAAACGTCAAGGACCATTTGTGATAAAAAGCCTTAATTTTTTATAAATTTTTCTTAAACAACACGAATTGAAAACATTTAAAAAGGCTTTTAAATAAATAAATAAAATATATATATATCCAGCTGACGTAATCAATGACATCGGCGCTTTTAATGTTGGCTGTTGGATATGTATTTGCATGAGATGATTCGTGCTCTTGCCCATACTTGATAATTTATCTTCTTCAAAAGCACATACATGGGGCCCACAAAAAATTTAACCTAGACCAAAACTGGGCTACATGTGATCCAGTTGGAGGGCTACATATTGTCCACAACAAGGGACATCAAAGTTTGGTTTGGTTGAGATGCGGCAGATTCAAAGTGAAGCAGACCCATAAATAAAAAAAATAAAAAAAGACTAAGGTGCAATTTCTGGCATGCTTACAAGTAGGTGGTTCAGTAGTAGCTCCAAGGGATTTGAGATGAAACTCAACTTTGGATTGGATGGATGCATGGGCTTGACCCAACTGTATATTTGACCTAGGTGGTTAAGTTTGGACAACATTGCTGCTAGTTGTTTTGGGATTTTACCTTGTAACCATCCCATTTTACAAATAAACTGAGTTACCTACCCCCCATACTTGTGGAGGGCTTTTTTCCCTAGCCGTTTTGTGCTAGGCTTTTGTCTCCCTTGTATGTTGCAAGGTTGTCTCACCCTAATTATTCTAGAGTTTTCTTACCAACTTTTTTAGTTGGATATTTGTAGATTTGTGTAGATTTATTGTTAAAGAATATAAGTACCACATCGAAAATTTGACTAAATGAAATACATATATAATGAATGGCACCACTCCTAATAACATCGAGACCTTTTGTGATAAAACCCCACCCCTACTGGACTTTGTAGGTGGTTAAGTTGAGGACAATATTGGTGTTGTTAGTAGTAAGCCGCTAGCCCAGAAAGGGGACAATATCGGTGTTGCTAATAGTAGGTCACTGACCCATCTCTCTAAATTTTAATACTATCTTTGTTTGGCCTCTACTATGTTCTCCTTGCAATTTTGGGGTTGATGAGGTGGATCCCCATTAGATATCTATGGTGAGGGGTGGAGATGTTTGATTTTGTGGATCTATTATGAATTGGTGCTTTGGGTTTAGGGGTGTTTATGAGTGTTGTGAAAATGTGTCTTCGTAGAAATTGAGCGGGATTTGCTTTTCTACTTGTAGATGTTTCCTATCCCCGAATCCCAAATTGGTAGAGAGCTAAACTCTCATATGATTTTCTTGCAACACTGAATGTAGCAGTTTTATGGAACCTCTTATGTCTTTAGTTCCTTACAAGCTGATTTTCAATATGTGAAATTGATTTTGCTAATTGCATTGCAATAGTTTATTTATTTATATATTTTGTTTGTATCTTTCTGTTGTTTGCAAAAGCCCTCTATGGGGTTATGTATCTTGTATTGCCCTTACATTAATGAAATTGTTGTGGCTATATAAATTTTTTTTGAAAAAAGCGTTACTTCGTTATTCCTAGACTTCAAGGTCATGGTCGACTTATATCCTACGGGTTAAGTGGTTGGGTGGCCCAAGGGGTTAGGTGGTTGTGGGCACAGGAAGAAGGGATGGTTGGACTGGGTACTGTTGGGGTAGGTGGGGAAGGGGGTTGACGGCAAAACATGGGGAACAAGGGGAACATTTCAGTTTAAATTCTCGTCCTTGTATTTCAATTACAGTCTTAGTTTAATCTTTATCGTTCTTATTGGTTTACTTTCCGCATTTTAATTTATGCAATTTATATCACGCACTCGTCTTTAGTATCTTTACTTTACGCATTATAATTTCTAGCATTTACTTTACACACTTTAATTTATGTCATTGTCATTTCAATTCAATTCACTTCACGCACTTTCTATTCAGTTCAATTGTATGTACTTTCAATTCCGTTTACTTTCTCGTTCAATCTTCATCTCCACACACTCTACATCACTTGGTTTCTCATATAAAGCCTTAACTCCTAGGTAGTGAAAGAACTTAGGCCATGAGGAGGTTCTTTGTTTTGCCGAACAATCGTTTTATTAAAGTCAGATCTTGGACAAATCATCTACTCTTATTCCTTTCAAGCCAAATTTGTGGCTTTGTGAGGGCATGCTCGTGCATTCAATTAAAGAAGGGCCAAAAAAACTTCTTCAATTGGCCAAAACTTCTTCAATTGGCCTACCTGATCGAAAAAAAGGAAAGATAAATAAAGGTTAAAAATTTAGGAGTTTTTGGTTCAAATATCATAAACTAACCTAGAATATTTAAGAAATACAAGTAGAGGAGAGATCAATAATTTTTATGGTTAATTTCTAGACAAAAAGAACTTAATATATATGATTCATTTTAGGGTAAATATGCTGAAACTAATCTAATATATTATAATATAAGATAAATAATTTCTAGACAAAAAGAACTTAATATATATGATTCATTTTAGGGTAAATATGCTGAAACTAATCTAATATATTATAATATTATGACATTTACTCAATATTGTTGTTTATTTATTGCGTAATTTTATAAATATTATGACATTTACTAAATATTATAATATTAGGTAAGTATTGTTGCTTGTCTTTTATTTCGTAACTTTCTCTCTCTGACATTTACTTTTTCCTTCGACTTTAAGTTACAAAAATAAGGCAGGCATGGGCTAGCCAAGTTGGCTAGAGCGGATGTGCTCCCCACTCTTCATCTAAGTTTGAATCTTCATCCCCGTAGTTTAGATTAGATTAAAATAGAATATCATTTGTATAAAAAAAAAATTACAAAAATAAGAATTAAATGGTCAATTAGGGTCTAGCGCAGTGGAAAATGGCCTTAACTTGCAGATTAATAGTATCAAGTTCGAAACCCCATAACACTTCGGTAGCGTGTGTGTGTGTGTGAGAAACCCCCTTCCTTTAAATAATATTTTGAATTTCATAGAAACATAAATCACACGTTGGATTTTAGTTTTGGTATATGGTTTTTTAGGTTTATATAATTTGAAGTCACTACTTTTTCAGTTTTCCTCAATGATCATTTTATCTTTCCCTTCTAATAAGAGTGAACACCCTACTTGTATGTCATCCTAAGCAACATCATAATACTTTTGTTGAAACCAAATTTCACATGCCTAGGGAAATCCCTTGAAAGACCTACAAATAAGAGAGAAAAAAGCCTTAAAGATAGGTAGGCTTTTCAAAGTTTTACATGATTTTTATGTTGAACGAGTGATTATAGAATACTATTGTAGTACGGTCACGTGGTACATTTTATACACGTGTTATAACATAAGTGTATACTTATTGATACTATTTTCTAAAAGAGGGGAAATAAACCATGTCGTCCACCCATATTATAACATGTAAATGAGATGTACCATGTAACTATACTACCATAGTATTATATAAATTCTCTTTGTGCAGACAGCATGTCAAAGAATCATCTCTATTATCTATTGGTTACATAGATTATGCCAAATTGGCCAATTTTGCATTTCCCTACATCTCAGTTCAATTCCTTGTAATTTAGACAAAGCGAGAGCTAGTGTGTGTGTGTTTGAATTATTTTCAATTGTTCACTAGTTACTATATATGAATCTCACATGCATCGATGATCGGAATAACAATTGTTTAGATGGATGTGAAAATTTTATTTTATTTTATTTTAATCTAAGTTTAATGTTTTTGAATTTCAAGTACATCTATGACTGAGAGTCGTGCAAACCTCTTTGGACAATAGACTACGTCACTAACCTGAATATTTTATAATATAAAAAAAAAAACTAAAAAGAAAAAGAATGAGTGAGTGAGATTAATCACTCCTTCCCCTCCATGGGATTTTCATTTTGCTGATGCCACTGGATATCCATGCAATTAAGGCAGTGATGGTTGGGGACCACCTGGATCCAGGCCCAATGGCTTAGGAAAGAGTAAAGGACAAAGTGTGGAAGTTGGGGGAATGTGGCTCAAGGAGATCAAAAAGCGTAGGAGGTGGGGGCCAGCCAGCCAGCTGGATGAGGAGGTGGGTGGCTGGGCAAACTATTCACTGCTAGGTTGGGTAAGCATCTCTAGGAGAGTCTTTAAATTTTAGTTAAATTTCAGCTAATAGCTAGAAAGTCATTATTTTATTATTTCTCTACTTTGGCTAGTCTTTAATATTTTATTATCTCTCTCATCCTCTCTAAATTAAAAGTTCATTAAAAAAAAATCAAAAAGTAAGAGGTGAGTAAGAGGGGTTGTGTGCCTGGGGAGAGGGAAGATGAAGAAATGGAGAACTCTCAATTTCTCTCTCATCCTTTCAAAATGTAGAGAGCCACCAAACTCAAATAAGGAGTTCTCCAAAATAGAGAGCCAGATAGCAAGTCTGCTGGAGCTGCGTTTTGCCCTCATTCTAGCCAAAATGGCTAAAGATAAAAGTATAGCAACTCTACTAGAGATGCTCTAAGGATTGTTTGCTTGCTTTCTTTCATTTTCATGTGTATACGAGAAGTGGAGAAGCACATCTGTCTGACAATGTTTGACATGAAAACTTCAAAATGCTTACGGATTATAAAAGCACTTCAAATTGCTTTACCGAAAAGCACTTGGATTTTTAATAAAATTTTCAAGGTCCTAATAAAAGTGCTTAAGCAATTCCATTACATAGTCACTTTCATTTTTTGTTTTTGAAAAGAACATAATCACTTTAATTCTTACAATCCTTTTGCTTTTTCTTCGGCAAATTCTTGACATCTTGTACTTGCTTTGTTGAGCATTGCCACTAAAAAGAAAATCAACATGTTCCACCTTTATATCAGCACTTGGTCCTCTCACCCTCAATCCCTTTTAATGCCACTACAACTAAAACTTTACAAGAGAGAGAGAGCACCAACTGCAAAAAGTTAATTTAAGCACTCTCCATTTGATCCACCTTCAGAATTATATCCAACCAAAACCAAGCCTCGCTCACAATAGAATTTACAAGTTCTTTACCAAGTTTGGAGCACGTGGCGTAGAGCTTACAACATATAACAAAATTGGAGATGACAACTGAAACCAAGATTGGAGTTCCCAAAACAAATTTATTAGAATTACAACTAACCTAAATACATTGTTTAAAGGCAGAGAGAAAAATATGAAGAAATAAAATATACAATATAAATAAGCCTCTCATACAAAAATAATAGAAAATAAATGAGAAAACTGAATTACAAGATATATAATTATATATCACCTCTCCATGCAATTTGAATGGCTTTCCCGGCTCGGATGAATCAGCAGCATTTGCAGCCCTCATGAGCAGTCTCACAAAATGACAGAAAGTTGTTTCAAATGACATTTTTCTAACTGATCCGAGCTGACCCCTCATCTTTTTGAGTCTTTTTTTGAGGACTTTGTATGTGAATGAATATGTCCTGATGTGTGTTTCTTCCTCCTTGGAGCCCCTACCGCACCAGGGTCCACCAATGGGCCAGACCACGTTTGGATGGATTCTTTTGAATATGAGAAGTTTGTGGAGCTGAATGGAACATCAGGAGGATCAAAAACAGGATCGATGTGATTTGACGAACCCAAAGGATAGCCAAGCGTTCCATCTTGGTGTGGAGGAGGAAACTTCTCACTCTTACTCTTTGCATTTGCATGTGTTATTAGGCGTCGCCTCTGCAATAGGACAAAACATAAAGAAGGACAATTAACAAGTGCTCAAATTTAAGTAAAGCCACCGGTTTAACTGCTCACGTAGTGAAGCTACACAGTCAAGGGGCACCATTAGTAAACCCTGTGTGCCATTCCCCCACCGGGATCAGAAGCCTAAATGTAATTTTGGAATCCCAAACCATTGATAGCCATATGCATCAACTACAACAGAAATAGTTACCACGAAATATTCCAATGAACCCAGATGTTTTGCAATTAGGCCACCCCACTTGAAAGGTTGACAGAGGTTTAGCCACTTCATGTTATAGCATACAAGGTGGCACGTGTTATTAAATCATTTCTTAAAATACTGACACAACATCGATAAGTTGTCAGCACCAACTTGCTTGTTCCCCATTTCGCTTGAGTTATGTACCATAGTATTATTATATTAAAAATGATAAGCAGCACATACAATATGCATATCTCTAGCTAAACTGTGTGAGGGAGGCATACATAAGCTTATCTCCCCATAAGGCACAGGGAAAAGCAAGATAGGTTAGGTGCCCTATGTACAGAAAGTGCTGTGTATGCCATCCATGTGCTCTTCATTTTGAACTCATAATTCTACCTAAACAACAATGGTGGTGGCAACTGGCAAGGGAATTTTTTTTCTTCAAGGTATTCTAAGACAACAATTTTTACTTGTTGATAGAACAGATAAGATACCATTGAAAACAGTTACTGTCACAAACTAAACTCAATTATAAGAATGGATGGGACTGCCTATGTTAATTCTTAAAACCTACTAAAGAAAATATTGTTGAATAAAAAAGCAGCTTATATGACATACATCAAGATTGGCTTGAAGCTCAGCATTGGCTTCTGGAGCAGGAAGTCCCCTGCGATCACGTGGGCGAGATTTCCTCACACCATCTGCATTAGCTTTCCCAGCAGCTCTCAATCTACAATCATGAAACTCGTTTCAGGTTGCATATATCAAGCAAATTTTCCATTTTTATAGAGGGAGGTGAATCAGAAGAAGAAAATGGAAATGTCTGAGAGAATTTAAAACTGATAGAAGAACAATAATCTTACAAAGAAATGTGAAAATATATGGAAAGTCAAGGGTCAAGGAAATACACATGCTTCATCAGAATAATAGTGTTGATAATTCTCTACATATTAAGATTTGTCGGTTTAAAACTTCAGGAGAGCGTCTAAATAACACTCTAAAGGTTCGTGTTCATGTGAACTGTTAATCTAACTACAGAAAATTTGGTCAGATAAACAGTAATAATTAAGACTTTAAGGTTAATTCATTAATTGCAATCATCAACCTTCTAGCTTCTTCATCCCGTAGCTTAGCATCCATCTCTTTGCTGGGTGGATATTTTGGGAGGCTAGAAGGCTCACAAGCATAAGGTTTGGTTACGAAGAACTGCAAAAGATAGACAACCATCACATGACAAGATTCAATAGATTATAAATCGTATGATGAAAACTTATTCCTGAGTGAGGATGATAAACTACATGAAGATAAAAATAAAATAAATATAAAAGAACCGGCATTCAACATCCTGTACCAGAGAATGAAGAAGAAAGGAAATTTGACAAGATCAATTTAATAGTGAAAAATGAAATCTCACTTCATTCCTCAATGCTGCAGTGGCAGTCTGACGTTCAGCTGGGTCAATTGCAAGGAGGGTCTCAATTAGTGGCAACGATGACGGTGGAAAATCTTTAAATGTCTCTGCAATGCATCTTTTGTATGATTGTTGAGGCTTAAAAATGGTTGCATGAGGCAACTTTGACTTTTTCCAATATTCTTCAGAAGGGGAGCCGCATAACTTAAATATCTTGTGTAGCTGTTCCACCTATTTAAAGTAAGAGCTTAATTAGGAGACTAAATCCATGAATCTCAAAGCATCAAAGACAGCCCAAGCACAGGATCCACCAGTGACAAACCAGACAAACTAAACACAGTGCAGTGAAGGAACTCAAGCATTTAGAACTTACTTCTGTGCGACCTGGCATGATTGGTTTCCCAGCCAACAGCTCAGCTAAAATGCAGCCAGCACTCCAGAGGTCCACACCTACACCATAATCGGTGGCACCAAGAAGAAGCTCTGGGGGCCGATACCAAAGAGTGACCACCCTACTAGTCATTGGTTGCTTGTGATTAGGATCAAAGAAGGAAGCCAATCCAAAATCCGCAATCTTTAGGACTCCACCATTATCAATAAGAAGATTGGACCCTTTAATATCACGATGAAGCACATGGCGGTTGTGACAATGTTCAAGCCCTGATAATAGCTGGTGCATATAACATTTAACCTGCCATATTCACAAATAATAGATAAGAGAGAAGTGACTCATTATCCAAGAAAAAAGGGGAATTTTTGTACACTTATATGTCAACTAAACAAAGTAAAACTAAAGCAAGAGAATTGTGCAATACCTGAGGCTCTGTGAACTTGATTGCAGGGCTTGCAGCAAGTCCTGCCAAATCATGCTCCATATATTCAAATACAAGATACAAACTACACGACATCCTCGAAGTCACTAAGCCTTCTAACTTTACAACATTAGGATGATCCAAACGGCGCAGAATGAGAATCTCTCTAGCCATGAACTTTACACTCTCTGGCTCCAAATTATCAAACCGAACTTTCTTTAGCGCAACAATTTTCCCCGTCAAAGCATCCCTAGCTTTGTACACATTACTATACGTCCCTTGCCCAATCTGATCAAGACAACAAATTCACAAGCACAACTGACTAAGCCATTCATTCACCCAAAAGGTAAGAACTTCAGCAAGTAAATAGCTAAGTAATTAAATCAAAGTTTAATTAATCCATTCATTAATGAAGCTTACCAATTTCAGTTGATCGCTATTATTAGAAACCAAACATGATACAGAAAGACTCAACTTTTGTTTCCTACTCTTAACTTCACATTAATCCTTTTATGTTTCCTTACATTTTCTCAACAACCAAACATTAAAAAAACTCCAAAATCATCGAACACCAAACAAGCTCACATGTGATGCAAACAAACAAAGATCATCGGATGCAGAGAAAAAAAAAACAACCAAGCGTCACACCTTATCAAGCTTCTCGAAGGTATCGGCACGGCGCGGCGTCCAGCCATTGATAGCCTCGCCGGCGACGGCGGAGAGCCAGGAAGGCCAACCGGCGGCGACCTGCTCGCCATGTAGGTTCTTGGGGGGATTGCTGAGCCTAGGATTGGGCCTGGACGATCGCCTCTTCTCGCCTTTGGGCCTCGAACTCCTCTCCTCCTCATTCTCCTTGCGACCATTGTTACTGTTATCGTTACTATTACTCACACCATTCTGAGCCTCAGTGACCTCGCCGCCGCTCGCCTCTGCTTTCTTGGAAACCCTAATTTCTCCATCCTCGTCCTTCCCTACTGGCTTCGCCGAAGCCTGCCTGCCGAAGACGCACCCCATCTCTTCTCAGTCATTGACTCATTTCTCTTCACAGTCCCTGCACATTTTGCTTCTTCTGCTATGGAGACCAAGCAGAGCAAAGCAAAAGCCCTAGTGATTTGGTAGAGGAAATGGGCTATGGAGGAAAAAAAGAAAGAAAGAAAGGGTTTTGATTAAAGAGAGTGGTAATTGAAGAGGAGGGCTTGGCTTTTTTGAGACAAAAGTGAAGAAGAGCAATGATTTGGAAGGAGGAGGAGGAAGCTGAGCTGCCCACAATTTGTGGGCACAGTCAAACAATGTTTGAGCTTTGCTCTACTAGTACAGCACACAAATTCACTAATAAAAAGGAAATTAAAGCAATTGCTACCGGAAAGGTCCTAGTTCGAGTCGTAGCATCCGTGTAACCCTAATAATTATTTGTTACTTTTGCTTTGCTTTTCGGTTTTTGGGATTAAATTAAATGGAGTTTTTCTTTTTAATATTTTTTAAATTTTTCGTTGGAGTTGAAAGATTTAGTAAAAGAGAATGTTAGAAAAGAGCAAAAGGATTCATGTGGATCTTCCCTTTCGTTTTTGGCCTCTTTTCTCTTTCCTCTTTCTGTGTATTTTTGACTCTCTTTCTCTCTCTGTCTCAAGTCTCATTGAGTAATAGCAATTCAGGGACAGGCAGGTCAATTTCTCTCCTCTTTTTCTGGTGAAAGAAAATTTAAGGGGAAATTAGCTTTTCTCACCACCAATGTCCGGACATGCCACAATTTCGTTCTTCATTGGCTAATATATTTGGTATATAGGAAAATGTCCAAATTTATATTCTTCAATGGTTTTTTGTTGGATGTTTTGCTTATGTATAAACAACTTTTTTTTTTGTTAATTAGTTTTTAAATATAAATTACTTGCTATTCTAGCCAAAAACACTTCTTAACCTTCAACAGGACCTAGTTTTAGATATAAACATAAGTATTAAAAATATTTCAAAAAACTTTTCCCCTTTCCTTAATATCGGTTGCATAACCCAAAAAAAAAAATTCAAAAATATTTTTATAATATCTTGTTTTTATGTTTTAAATTGAGGATTGTAGTTTGGTGAGAAGGTATAATGGGTTCCACTCCACAAGAATTTTACCCTCTTGTCGAATATTCCATTGAGGGGGTATTCAAATGCTCTTCATATGTGTAGAGATAAAGTAATTACCTTTGGAGCTACAAATACTCATATTTGTTTGAGTAATTGAGATTGATTAGGTAAAAGTGCATTATCATTTTAACTTCTAAGTTTACTCAAATAAAAATCAAGTTGTTGATAAAGAAATGTATAAATTACAATAGTAAAACATAAAAATATATCATATTCTAAATTTGTTCAAATTAGACATAGAAGTGAAAATGTAGATTCCGTGTATTTTATATTATTAGTAGCACGTTGACGATTCATCAACAGTACTGAAAACACAAGTCCACATGCAAATAAGTATAATCGTAATAGGGAAAATACTTGCTTCCATTTTTTTTAATAAAAAGAATCATTCTTCGTTAAAAGATAAATTACAATTTAACACGCACGCATATGCTTTTATTTTAGTATTTTTAAAGAGTTAATACGATAAAGTAGCCAAGCATAGCATTGTGTAAAATTGTTTGAGAAGGATATATCACTCTCCTCTCTTTCAATATAGGGCCAAAAGAGTCGCAAGTTTTGTTGATCATAGAATATCTTTTTGAGTTGTCCTCTACTCTTTAATATTGTGTAAAATTGTTTAAGTTGTCCTTTACGTTCGAGGTCATTGATTTTAGGACCCAGGTGGGATTGTTGGGTTCGCTACATTTTGATATTTGGGCCACCTCTTTTTAATTTGATAGCTACTTGAAATCTGATGCCAATTTACAATATCTGTGACAATATATAAAGATAGGACGATTATTATATTTCTTAAATAAATATCTTACTCTTTTTTTTTTGGTGTGGTAATTTATCTTACTTTTTTTTAAAGTGACATGTATTAAAAGCTAAAGGAATTTGTTGTTGGAGATATACTTTTATACATTTATTAATCCACCATTTTGCATAGAAATAATATTTGATGCATGGCATTATGCTGTCCATCATTAATTATAATTAAGCAACAAGTATTTGCTACAAGGTAGTTTTAAATAAGTACTTTGCAATCAATTGGGTAATTAATTAATTAATTAATTTTTTTATTACAAGAGATTTTGGAGGAGGGGAGGTTTTTCACACACACAGAGTAAAAGCGCCACCATAGGAGTTCGAACTTGAGACCATGTGTCTACAAGTTAAGGGTCTTTTTTATTGGACTAGACCTTGTTGGCTTGTGTAATTAACTTAATGACGAGGTTAATACGATTAAGATGACAATTGAATTGCATTTTCAAAGGAGGAGGAAAATATTAGACAATGACATGGAAACAAGGTTTGTTAAGGTACGTACTAAGTTAGCAAATCTTGGCCATACGTAGCCATAAAATTATCCCTTTCAATGATGTTAGATTGAAGCAGGTTAGACTTAGACGCAAACAATGAGAAGGACAGTCACGAGATTAATTGTTGGAAAAGAAAGCTGCTAATTATGTTATTAACATCAAGGCCAAAACATCAGCATGAGTAAATTATTCAACTATATAAAATAATGAGATTATGAAGAGTTTATTGTATTTATTTATTATTTTTTCCCTCAAAACAAGACTATAGGAAGATGCTAATCATATCAATTGTGAATTGAGGATTACAAAAACAACCTTACAAAAAGTCATTACGCCAAAGTCTCCCTCAAATTCACCTTTTGAAATGTTCACCACCAACTATATACATTCTTTTGTATGAATTGGTAGGAATAAACTAAGAATCGAATTTGGAATATCATCTAACAATTTGAAAAAAAATGCATGCACCATCTATAATATTTATAGAGGGTGAGAAATTCTTTTTTTAGGTAGCTACCTTTAACCTCTGGCCTCTTAGGTCTCATTTTGTTCATGGGAAAGGAGATTTGGGGATGGGAAATCAATTGCGTTCCCATGTTTAGTAAGTCCAGGCATGGGAAATGGTCACTTGACACATGAGAAAGTAAAGGGGGAAGTGAATCTTCCATTTCCCATCATCAGGGAAATGACATGGGAAGTGATTTCCCCTCAAATCTGTTCCGTGAATCAAACAGGGCCTTTGTTCTTAAACCTTGGGGATTTATACCGATATTACTAAATCAGGGTGTTCATATCCTCATGATCAATGACAATATACTTCATTGTATAACTGTAAGGTTAATAAAGTTTCCCAACTGATATTTTAAGATATTCAAGGTATTTTGAACTTGTGTTTTTTAAAAGAATCCATTAGTAGCCCGACTCTAGCTTGTTGTGTGCTCAAAGTAACACCATTTGTGAGCCTCTGTGTTTTATTCTTGTGAAGTGGAGTGCTTCAGAGTAGTTATGAAACTGCTGTCTGAAATGGAGGTGGGGGAAGACGAGATTGATGCTATGTCTATATGTTTTTGAAAACAGCCTTGACTTGAAGGAGAGGCATGAAAACAAGATCACACTAGTGGGCCTACTCATTGCAAACCAGGAGCCACCTCAGTCTGTGGTCAAGGAGATCCTCAAAGTAGCTGGGAATAATATGGGAGAAGTGTAGGTCTCAAAAGCCAAGCCCAATGTTTATGCCATCACGGTGGGTCAGGAAGATGTTGCCCACCGGCTTCTGGATGGTAGCCCCTGGATTGTAAAAGGATACACCCTTATGGCTAAGCCTTGGCCATTGTACTGCTCTCTAGACGACATTGAAGCAAACAATGGTGTTCTGGGTCCAGGCACACGGTAAACCCCGCAACCTTTGTACCCGGAAAAATGCTCGGACTCTCAGAGGTAGAATTGGCTCTGTTTTAGAAGTAGAGGACTCTGCGGAGACTGGTTTAGGGGTTTCATGCATTCAAAGTTGATATGGATGCATCCAGACCACTTCAACCAGGGTTTACCACTCCGTGCCCAATGAGAGAAAAATGCCTAATTCGACTTAAATACGAAGGATTGCGCAACTTCTGTTTTCGATGTGGCCGCTTGGGTCACACAAGGGGATGCAGCTACCCTATTAACCAGCACCTTGAGTTGGAAAACCTAAAATACAACGATGAGATGCGAACCCCTCCGATGTCAAAATCCTCCACCCTTCTATTTCATGTGAGAAAGACACCTCCTAAGCCGACAGAGGTGTTCAACAGGAGACATTGGAGATTCAATCTCGAGAATGAAACCGGTGAATTGTACGGCTTTCCCAATGATCGGAATCCAGTGAACAAAAGGTGGATGAAAGGGTCAGCGGGTCAACAAATGGGACAACATGCATTAACCATTCGCATAATTCTGCTCTGTCTCAAAATGCTTTTTCTCAGTCTGATACAATTTAGGAGGGGAGTCTGATTCCTAGGACTGACATCTTTGCTCTCATGAACATCAAGCTTGTTATCCCTAATTACTCTAGGATGTGTGATCCCAACAACAATGAGACCATTTTTAAAATGGATGTCTAACCGTTGCCATAAGTGGGCTTTCTCTGGAGAAGAATTGGCGTGATCCTGATAATTTGCCTCATTTGTCCCTTACAAATCTTTCTTTGGCCCAAATCGGGAGTGGCTTCACTGGGATGGAGATGGGTGCTGAGAGGCCAATGTATCCAATATGCCCACTATTACAGAAATTGTTGAGCATAAGGCTACAAAACCACAAGAAGTGGGCTAAAAAACCCAAAATGAAAAAAGAAATGCTGAAGCTAATGAAGTCTGCTATGTTAGTCCAAACCCAACAAAAATAGCTAAGGTCTCTTTAAGCCAAAACGTCAGGTGCTCTATGAAATTGTCAAACAGAGGAGGACGAAATCAGAAATCTAGAGGTAGAGGTGGAAGATCCGATGTGACAGTAAGACAAGTGCTGTCAATTTAAGTAAGGAGCAACAATCTGCTAGTGGCGATGGTAAGCTATCTGATGTCATCATCAATCCTACCAACGAACTACAAGATGCGGAAGACAAGCTTAAAGCAATGGGTAAGGAGGGCTTCTCACAACTCCAGGGTTGTGGTGGTTGGCCTCAAATAGCCACACGAAATCCATGAATTTGATCTCCTAGAATTGCCAAGGTTTGGGGAACACCTTGACAATTCTCTATTTGAAGGAGCGAATACGTTCCAAAAATCCCTATGTGGTGTTCATAATGGAAAGGAAGCAAAATCACCACAGGGTCCAAGTGCTTCGTCATGCTTGTGGTTTTCATAATGAGTTTTCGGTGGACTCAATAGGTCAAACGAGAGGTATTTGTGTTTGGTGGAAACACAATGTTGAGATACGAATTATTGGGTCAACCACAAACTGAATAAATAGTATTGTGTTGATCAAGAATGAGAACATCCAGTGTAGATGTACATGGATGTATGGTACCCCATATATGAGAGATAAAGCTGAGATTTAGGGTAATTTAGAGAATTTCAATTGGAATAATGGTAACCCATGGATAGTTGTGGGTGACTTAAATGAAATGATTTGGCAATCAAAAAAGAAGGGAGGTGCCGTGTTTAATTTAAGGAGAATATGATTCCTAATAGAGTTCTTGGAATCAAACCAGTTGATCGATCTAAGGTTCATAAGTAACAACTTTACTTGGGAGAGAAATTGTGGTAATGTGGGTGTGGTTAAGGAATGACTGGATCGAGGTGTAGTGAATACCGATTGGTTCTTTGAAATGGCCTAACACCTTTGTTCACCTTTTGATGAGAATCGGTTTTGACCATAGCCCAATTTTTGTGGAGTGCAACCCATTGCATTCCGAAGGAAACAAGTTATTTAGATTCGAAGCGTCTTAGGCTGGTGAAAGTAGCTGCGAAGAGTTTGTGAAAAACTGCTGGCAGAATCATAATCCTTTTATGATTCGCTAATAGATCCAAAAACTAAACAAGTGTAGGTCAAGTTTGAAACTTTGGAGCAAAATCTGATTCCCAAATGCAAAAAGGCAAATTTCTGTTCTATATGAGGAACTTTTTGATTTGCAAAAAGATTCATCATCTCCTTCTTCTGTCATTCGTTAGAGGGAAATCAAATCCAAATTAGAAGATTTCTGGAGTCAGGAGGAAATGTACTGGAAACAAAGGTCAAGAGTCAACTCGTTACAAGCAGGAGATGAGAATACTCGCTTCTTTCATTTGTCCACCATTTAGTGTAGGCAGAGGAACAAAATCCACAGAATAAAAGATACAACAAGCGGTTGACCAACTGGGTCTCATGAAGGCCCATGGACCTCACGGCTTCCCTGGAGTCTTTTATCAGAAATTTTGGCCTATTGTGAAGGATATTGTTAGCGGCGTAGCCTCTGGTTTTCTTGGTGGGGTTGAGCAAGTGAAGCTCATAAACCGAACTCATATTGCTCTTATATCTAAAGTTGCTGATCCTGAATCTCTGGACCAATTTCGCCCGATCAGCCTCTGTAATAAGCATGCAAAATTCTGGCTAAGTTACTAGCCAATAGGCTCATATTGCTCCTTCCTGATTTGATTAGCCCAAACCCAAATGCTTTTGTCAAGGAGCGAATAATTCAGGACAATCTTATCATAGCCCATGAATCATTTCAACACTTGAAACTTAAAAAGAAAGATGGAAAACACGAGTTTGGTTTAAAAGTGGCTATGAACAAAGCTTTCGATCGTGTCGAGTGGGACTTTTTGGAGGCCCCCCTTCTGAAATTGGGTTTCAGAGCTCACTGGGTCAGACTCATTATGGCGTATGGCACTTCTGTTTCCTTCTCAGTGCTCATTAATGGTAAACCTGGTCCTTCTTTCTCTCCCTCACATGTGCTCAGGCAGGGAGACTCGCTTTCTCCTTACCTTTTTCGATTAATGTGTGATGTATTATCTAATAATCTTACAAAGTGTGTGTTGGCGAGGTAGATCAAAGTCATAAGTTGTCGTAGCGTAGCCTTGTTCTTTCTCATTTGCTGTTTGCAAACGACTCTCTGTTCTTCCTTAAGGTCAAGGAGGTGAACTACAAAAGATTTATGCACATGCTGAAGCGTTACTGTAAGGCCATCGGGCAACTAGTAAATCACCAAAAATCTAGTTTGTTCTTCAGCAGGAACACTCCCGTTGATGTGTGTGCTAGAAACAGTTCTATCTTAGAAGTTGAATGCACTGACAACCCTGGGAATTACCTAGGGATGCCCACGGTGTGGGGTAGGTCTAAAGAGGTTGTCATGAACTATGTGAAGGAAAGTGTCAAGAAGAAGATTTTGGAGTGAAAACAGAGTACTCTTTCTTTGGCTGGAAAGGAGATCCTCATTAAGGTAGTTGCTACTGCTGTGCCTACTTACCCCATGCATTGTTTTAAATTTACTATAAGTCTTTGCAATGAAATTAATAGTGAAATTGCCAAATTTTGGTGGGGAAATTAGGAGTTGGAGAAAAAGATCCATTGGAAGTCTTGGGCTACTTTGCGCCTTCCCAAATCTGAAGAAGGCCTTGGCTTTCGTGATTTAAATTCCTTCAATCTAGCCTTTCTTGGGAAACAAGCGTGGAGGTTACTTTGTGACCCGAATGCTTATTGGGCGAGATTGATAAAGGCAAGGTATTTCCCGATTGCGACTTTATGCAGGCTATGCCAGGCAATAGACCATCCTACAGTTGGGTAATTCTAGTCTTCTTGTGCCTACGACAGGTGTACCTGTGTTCGCCCCACAACTGGTCTCTAAGATCATGTTTAGACAGAGTAAAACATGGAACACTCAAGCCATTGCTCCTTTTGTGGACTATGAGACACTAAATCTTATTCGTGAAGTGCCTATGGGCAACACCATCAAAGATGATCGAATTGTCTGGCCTATGAACAGTTCTGGTTTGTATTCTGTTAGATTTGGCTACCATAAAATTGTGGTCTCTGTCTCTTCAATTGTTTGGAATAATCATTGGTTCCATCTTGTCCAAAATGGCTTTTGGAATGGAATTTGGAGGGCTACCACTCTGCCCAAAATCAAACTTTTTCTCTGGCGAATGATGGGGAGGATCTTGCCAACTAGACTCAACCTTTTCAAGAAACAAATTATCGACTCTCTCATATGCCCCATTTGCAATCAATTTGAGGAATTTGAGGAACATTCTATTCACCTTTTTCCTTGGACACATGTGTTTTGGTTTGGTTTTCCTTTGAATTATCATGTGAACTCTCAAAGCCTTACAACGGTTGATCGATGGTTTAATGGTCTATTAACTTCTTTGGAGTCCTCAAAGAATGATTGAGATTGGATGATCTCCTTAGCTAGCTTTATTGTATGGGAATTTTGGAAAGCAAGATGTAAATTTATCTTTGAAATATCGATTCTTGATCTTAGATGAGTGATTGAATCTGCCATACTGGAATTTAAGGGGTAAAAAGTAGGGATGCTATTCCCAAGGATTTGGATGGCAACAACCATTCCATTATTAGTTTTTGAGTGCCTTCTGCGCTTGGAGTCATAAAAATTAATTTTGATGCTGCTTGGATCAATCATAGGGCTGGTCTGGGAGTTATAATGCGTAATGAGATGAATGTTTTTTATTATGGTTTCACTTGCAGTCATAGAAGTAACAGTGCTTTGGTAGCTGAAATTGAAGCGGCTATTGTGGCTTTGTCATGCGCGGAACAAAGTGGATATACTAGAATTACTATGGAATCTGATTCTAAAGTGCTTATTGACACTATCAATGGTAAATCTTGTGTCAAGGCTTGGACTATTCTTTCTTTACTGGATGAAATCAGGCTGCTTTGCTCTAGCTTCATAGCCGTAGAGTAGGGTTGGATCCTCAGAGGGGAAAATAACCCATCTCCGTCCCTGGTGCAGGTGATGATGTATGACGAGCTTCCATGCCCCCTTAATTCTATTGTCTTTCTAACTTTTTGGTACATGGGGAAGACTTGTTCTTTAGAATCTAAGACTTTAGCTCTCTTTTCCTAAATTTCTTCTCCTGTCTTGCTTTTGTATATGGCTCCCCTTTGCTTTAATGAAAGCCATTTCGACCAAAAAAAAAAAAAGAGTAGCTAAAGTCGTTTAAGATTAATTGATGAGTACCAAATCTACAGTTCGGGCGTTGGCTTTGTGGTGTTAGTTAATTGGATATCCAACCATAAAAATAGACAGTTTGAATCGTAATAATATATCGAAAAATGAGACTCAACATCGTGACAATCAAGTTCTTTTTTGGTATGATAACATTGTGACAATCAAGTTTAAGTCTTCATATTCAGCCTAATTTGATTGTCTCCAATGAACAATCAAGTTTTTTTTGTCTGATAACATTGTGACAATCAAGTTTAAGTCTTCATATTTAGTCCTAATTTGATTTTCTCCAATGAACACACACAATATGTATTCTTATGCCTTTTTTAGGGGTAAGAAATTGGTATCTAACTCAATGTAACTCAATTATGTTTTAGTTATGGGTTTTGGATGGCTTTATGTCTGAAGTGGGCTTATGCTTAGATCAGACTTTATGTATGGTTGGCTTTCTGCCTTTTTGTGTTGATTTTGTTAGACTCACTATGTGTGAATAGAGGAACTGGATCATGTATTTTTTTGGACTTCATCGAAAAAGAACTATGCCTAAATTTCTCTAATATGATTTATTGTGCTCATTTTTTTGTGTAACTACCCCATTGTAATCTTTATTATTTCGAGTTTAGCTCAAAATTCAAAATTAAGCTCGGATTGAGCACACATTTGTCTAATATTTGATTTTGGGTAATTTTCGCTTTACTACGATAAAGTTTACTGACTTTTAGAGTTCGATGCATCAAATTCTTTTGGTCTCATTCTTTCTGTTAACAAGTTTGTTAATTGCTGACGTGGCAACAAATGTGCCATGTAGACTCACTCATATGATTCCACATGTTCCGCATATATTATTAAATAAATAAATAAACATTAATTTATTAATTAATTAAATAAAAAAACTTAAAATGAAAAAAAAAAAAATCTCTCTCTCTCTCTCTCTCTCTCTCTCTCTGCGTTCTCCCGATCAAGCTCCAACACCAACCTTCAAACCCATACCACAACTACCCTCCACTACAGCGCAACCACCCAACGCCCCCGTCCCCCATGACCACTACCTTCCAA
>NW_018921445.1:26715-48772 GCF_002207925.1 Prunus avium
CCCGAGATCCCCCCCCAGCCCCACCTGAGACCCATCCAGATCCTCTCTCTCTCTCTCTCTCTCTCTTTGCAAATTCAAAAATTGAAAAAGAAAATAAATTTCAAACACTTTGCAGGTGGGTTCTAGGTTTTGCAGGTTTGGGGGGTCGGGTTGAGCTGTGGGCTGGGTTGGTCTCTGGGTTCTAAGGGGGTGGGAGTGGGAGGAGGAGGAGGAGGGGTGGGGGGAGGAGTTGTGAGAGAGAGAGAGAGAGATTTATTTTAAAGTTTTTTTTTTAAAATTAATTAATTAATTAATTAATATTTATTTATTTAATAATATATATATGGACCACGTGGCATCATATGAGTGAGTCTACGTGGCACATTTGTATATGAAAGAGGTAAGAAAATCAACTTTGTGTATGCGACTGAGATGAAAAAAATTTGATGTATCTAACTTTAAAAGTCGTTAAACTTTACCGTAATAAAGTGAAAATTACCCTTGATTTTGTTAGAAGCTAAGCAAATTTATGTTTTAATATGCACTCCATCCTACTAGAGCTTGATCTTCACTGAGCTTTGTTACACCCGTCACTAACGACGTCGTTTTGATTTGGATGAAGCAGCTTGTTTTTTAATCCGGATCCTGGCAACTAGTTAACCCATCCCACCTACCGAAAATCACAACGGTATGGAACGTTTCCTCTTTGACCGTTGGATGCAAAATCTTTCCAAGCAACGGCCATGATCATCCCCCGCTTCACCACGTGTAAACTTCTGATTGGCATGTGAGAAACCCTCCATAACCAGCATGGCATCTCATCTGCCTTATCAAATCCTCTGCGACAGTCTCCAAGCTCGAGGACAATGGTAGCCATTGCCTGTTGTTTCAGTGGTCTCCCCACGCCATCAATAAGACCTCAAGGACTCGTTGGGCATTTCCCAAATCTTCATTGCCCCTCTCTCAAGTTTGCCCATTTGAGAACTAACTTCAGTACACCCATGGCCACAACCCCTTTCCAAGTCTCTGCATCATCATCGTCATCCACCATTGGTCTAATCTCACTCTATTTTTCCCATTTCTCACTCAAATTCTTTTAAAGCTTGTATTTTTTTTATTTGGGTTTGTTTAATTTTTGGAAATTTGTTGATGGGTTGGTGGGTGAAGGTGCACCAGATGAAGAAAAGGAGGCAGCCTCTTCTGTGAGGGTGGGAGCCAATGACCTGCTGATTGTGGGGCCAGGAGTTCTCGGGCGCTTAGTGGCACAAAAATGGCGGGAGGTATTTTTCGTATCTTGGTCTCTATGTGATTATTTCAGGGATACAGTGTTAAGATTGTGTTTAGTTTAGTAATTAGTGGTTAAAGTAATTAATGTTTGTAGGAGCATCCTGGGTGTGAAATACATGGGCAAACAATGACAGTTGATCACCATGAGGAGTTGAGTAAGGTGGGTATTAATCCATGTTTGAAGGGGACCAAAACCACCCACAAGTTTCCTTATGTAATCTTTTGTGCTCCACCATCAAGAACCTCGGATTATCCTGGTGATGTTAGGTGAGTGCATGGAAATTGAATACATGCTTGAAAGTGATAATTGCATAGTGAGTGTTTCATGTTTGTTGATTTTTAGCAAGTACTATCTATGTTGTGGTAGAATCAATTTGTAATTTTGGCAATGACTTATTTAATTTAACTGTAGAAGATTCATGGGTTGGGCTTTTTTGAATAAGCAGACTGGCTGCATTGAACTGGAATGGTGAAGGTTCTTTTTTATTTACTTCAAGCTCTGCACCATATGACTGCAACGACAATGGTCCATGTGATGAGGTAGACACTTATTTCTGCTAGTGGTACCAACTCTTTACTTTTTTTTTCTTCTTATATTGACTCAGACAGGTTTTCTTGTCCATGTATTATGTGGGTTTTGTCTTTTGAATTAATGCTGTTGCTGCCAAGTTGCTTTATTGATGATGTTCTGAATAATCCTCTGCCTCTTTCCTTCTGTAAACTTGTTGGCTTTTGAAAATGTGTTGGACTTAGAGTGTTTTGTTTGTCATAGTGTTCATATTCTTCTTTGCAGGACACTCCAGTAGTACAGCCCGTAGGTATTAGATTAAGCACTCAAACAATAGAACATAGAAGAATATAAGAGATCGAGGAGACGAAAATATAGATCGAAGGGATGAAAGAAAGGACCGAAATCAGAGAACCGAGAAGGAAGGACAGAAATCACATAGTTTTAAGAGAAGGTTTACTCAATATCCAAATCTGAATTTTAAAGAACTACATGGGGTTATTTATAGCAAACTAAAACCTAGACATAATAGGATAAAAATCCCTTGCTTAAACAGAAATCCCAACCCAAATAAAATAGGAAACTTAAAACTAGAAATCTGGAAAAGTAGAAATCCACTAGAATTTGGGAAACTAGAGAATCTAGGAAACTAACAAATATATTAGGAAACTAATAAATTGAGGTCCTACGCGTTCTGCATCAGTTTTGTTTGTCATAGTGTTCCTATTCTTCTTTGCAGGACACTCCAGCAGTGCCAATAGGGAGGAGCCCCAGGACTGATGTCCTTCTTAAAGCAGAAAAAGTAGTGCTGGAGTTTGGGGGTGTTGTTCTCAGATTGGCGGGGCTTTACATATCCTTTATGAAAGTCGAACTCCGAAAGATTATTTGTGCAGTAGAGGAAAGCTTTCACAGGTTTGGGTGCATCTTAGTATTTTTCATATTTGAAAGTGACCTTAACTATGCCTACAAATCAGATAGAGGTGCACATGTTTATTGGTTACACAAGGGGATCGTAGAAACTCGTCCAGATCACATCCTGAATCTTATACATTATGAGGTGACTGAATCATCCTACTGTACTCGTGTCTATGATAAATTATTCAATATAGTTCTACTAATATCCATTCCTTTCTTTCATTATATTTAGAATCTGTTTTTCTTTTTGGTTTGAGTATAACGCTTTTAAATATTTGTTTCTGTATTATCATTCTCAGCAACATATTTCTTGTTTCATTGCATTGTCAGGATGCGGCTTCCCTCTCTGTTGCAATCTTGAAGAAGAGATTACATAACAGGATCCTCTTGGGTTGTGACAATCATCCATTGTCCAGGTCCTAATCTTAAAGATGCATGACGGCCTTCAACATTGTTGAGTTGTGTTGACTTTATTGTATGGTCAACTGGGCAGCAGTTGCATGTTTTGTGTGTGTGTGTAGCGATGCGATTGATTCATGTTGGTTTAATTTCAAACGATGCACCCAAAGTTTTTAAAAGGGTTGGGGAAACCCATCTTCCACTCATCGTACCGTCATGTTTTTCAAAAAGTTTTATCCGCTTTGTTGATTTGACAGTTGGATTTAATGCTACTCATGCTTAATATCAAATTTCAAGTGAATCAAATGCCTCTTAACCATTCCATCAATATTGTATTAAAATTAGTATTTTTTGTGTATAAATTGAACCCTTTTTTCATTGCGTGTTTGTCTTATATTGAATCTATTTGAAGTTGTTTTACATTATGTGTTTGATTAAATGCTAAAGCTAGTGGTTGGATCAGCCTAAAACTGGCAAGTTAACCTGATGTCAGCTCAATTTGTCATACATGTGCATGCAACGTGCACTTGCGGGCACACACACACTGCTAGATGGAAAGAGATACCCAGATTCTTATTATCATTTTGTTGTTTACTTTTGATCCTTAATTATACAAGTGAACTAGTGACATGAGCGTCTTTTGCCCTGCTAATATCTTTACAGGCAAGAAGTAATGGACTTGGTTACTAAAAGTGGGAAATTTTCAGGAGTGTTTGAGGGTTTTACAGGTAAGCTTCTTGCTAGTATTCCATATTTATATTAAAGGGGGGATCGATTTTCTTTTCAGTGTGTGAGAACATTTTGAATTTCCCTTATTCTTGTTTTGATATCTAAGAAAGAAATGTAAACATAATTTAATTGGGAACGTTAAAATGGAGAGAATAAAAATTAGTTATAAGAGAAAATAAGGCTCCAAAGTTCATTCTCACTCTTTCTAATGTTTCTCTCTATGTTGAAATCATTGAAACGTGGAAAATTGATAAAATTATCTCCATCTCTCTTTACTTCTCACCAGTTTTCCTCCATCCAAACACTGTATATATGGTGAAATTTAACTATATCATTAGCATGATGCCTTAGTGTGCTTCTTGTCGAGACTCGAGAAATGTTGAAAATTTAGCAAATTATTCCGGTTTTGAAACTCACCTCAGACTATTTGATGCTGTTTATGCAGGAACTACTGATCCTTTGGGCAAGAGATTAAACAACTCAAAAACTCGTGAAGAAATAGGGTGGGAACCAAAATACCCCAGTTTCTCTCAATTCCTTGAGAGTATTTGATTTACTACTAGCATCTATCTGCATTGTTGGGATTGGATTTAGTGGTGGGAAGTATTGGTTTAAGTTGACCCAAGTAATGTTTGCCATGGAGCTGCTCAGGGTCTTACATTTGGAAATACTTGCTGCAGTGGGCTCGCATCTGTAGAGAACTGACAATGCTTAACCTCCTCAGTCAGAATTATCTGGCCATTGAAGCTCTGCGGCGATGTCGAACATTAAACTTCATGTATCTGTGTACGGGCAGCTGATATATATAATTGGTCCCAAATTCAATGTTGGACCAGACCATATAAATCTCTCAAATGCATGAACACTTTTGTGAGTAAGTCTTTCTGCTACATAAGATATATTCTACTTGCTTATGTTGCGACCCACAAACTATATTTCTTCTTGATTGATTTACGGTCGATTGCGATTTGACTCAGATTTTTAGTGAGTAAAAGATTGATAATGCAAGTTGATTATGTTAATAAACCTTAAATATTTGTTTAATTATTGCAATTAATGTTACAAGTACTTTGCTGGACAAGCAAGTTTTCTGCTTCTCTTGTTTGATTCAGACACGATCCCTTCTTTACGGTTGACACTCTTTTTCATGTTTTGCTATTCGGTTTAAAAGCTTGTCCCCTGTGATAATTAAACTTTTATCTTTCAACTCACCAATTTCACAATTTGCCTGTTTTTTTCTCAAAAGAATTTTGTTTTAACATACAGAGAGAAGAGAGACAGATGAAGGGGAAAATACACAAAATGAATAAATAGTGAAAAACAATTCACAATGACCTTTACTTCTGAGTTTAATTTCATCTGTTCCTTACTTTCTTCCTTGTTTGTTCTCTCTTGACTCTTTCCTGTTTCCCTCCATCTTTAATTAAAAATTGAAAAATATAAACGCGACAGAAAGGATTCCAACTCTTGCAAAATTTTGGTTGTGAACAGATATGGTACTTTATTTGTTCATACTTTATCCAACTTTTAACTCGTTTAGTTATAACAACTAAGACTCTTTCACATTAGCAAAGGACCCGCTAGTATAGCTTCCTTAGGCAAGGTTTTAGGTTCGAGTTCTAGCATCTGTGTAGTGTGTGTGAGTTTTGTATATTATCTCCCCTCTTAATAGGAAATGTGTTTTTTAAATAAAATTGAAAAGCGTATGTGTAGTGTGTGTGAGTTTTTAATTCCATATGTTCCTTGTCCTTTCTCTCTTGACTCTTTCCTATTTCCCATTATCTTTAATTAAAAATTAAAAATATAAACATGACAGAAAAAATTCCAACTCGTGCAAAATTTTGGATGTGAACAGATATGGTACTCTATTTGTTCATACTTTATCCAACTTTTAACTCCATTTACTTATAACAACTAAAAGTCTTTCACATTAGCAAAGGACAGTAGTTTCGAGCAATTGCTCCCTGAGCAACATTTTGGGTTCAAGTCCTAGAATTCATGTAGTGTGTGTGAATTTTGTATATTATCGCTCCTCTTAATAAAAAAGGTCTTTAAAAAAAAAACTCTTTCACATTAATTAGCATTTAGAATTTGGCAAAATGCCGTCATTATTTGGTGAAATAAATTGTATCTAATTGAAGCAAAAGCTAACATGATTGAGCATAATTTGTTTAATAATGTTCAGATCTTGACTTATTAGGTGGGTAAGAGAGGAATTTTCCCGCACTTCGTCATGTTATCTAGAAACATAGGGTAGGAGATGATGCAATAATTAAACAAAGTGTTATTTCGAGGCAGGTCCAAAATAGAGTTCAAAATACTAAAGACTTCAAGTCAACTTGACTTAATAATTTAGTCTATAACTAGAAGTTGGGGATCCAAGAATTTCCAACCCCTCAAAATCACCCCCTCTCATACTCCATTTGCAAAAAGCTTTCTAGCTTTTGCAACTTTGCCTTGGAAGTGTAAAGCTTCAAGTTTTTGCAACTTTTGCCTCATAGTTCAGAGCTTCAAGCTTGTGCTTTGTAGAGGTGACATATATATCTATATTGCATATGGGGAAGTATTGCTGTTCTGAAGATGATGATAGTGGTATTGGTCTCGCAACAGTTCTGGTGGTGATTGTCCTACCTCTTGTCATTATGACTGTTTTCTCTCCACCACCGCGGCGTGGCCGGGTTGTTTGCCTGTATCGCTGCTTTTGAGTCTTGACCTCTCAGTATTTTTTTTAATCCTTTTTACTGCATAGAGGTGCTGCTAATAATCATGGTTGGTTTCATAGTTATATTGGTTCAATTTGATGTAAATCATATGTAATATGTGCTTGTGACAAGGTCTTGGAAACATGATCTTTTCCAGTTGTAATAAGACTTGGGAGGCAATTTATAAACTCATAATAAATTAGATATTGTTTTGCTCTCTCTAATTTTATGGTACTTGTTTCTGCTTTCATCTGCAGTCTTCCAAGTTCATTTCCTTATGATCCTGCTTCACAAATCACAATATTTAGCCAAGGGATTTTTCTTTTGGTGGCTTTGCCTCTTTTTTTTTCTTTAAGAGAAATGATTGGGATTTATTATTTTATTATTTAATATCTTTATTTTTTGTGGTAAGAAGTTTGGCCAAGAAGAAATTGCCCCGAGTATGAAACTTCCTTGGTTTTTCTTTGGCCAGAGAATCTTCCTCGATTGACTAACAACAAGACTTAGTCCTCAAAAAGTATTTGTCTTGAAAGTTCTAGTTGACTTCCAAAACTCTGCTTTTGCCTATGTGTGAATCCACAAAAAAGAAAAAAAAAAAAAATGTGTGTGTGAATGCTCAGAATTCCACATGGATTGAGTTGGCAGATAACTTACCCAATTTTACTTTTTCCTTGGTGATGACCCAACTGATTTTTGAAAGAGAAATTTGGAAAATATTGCTCTTTTATTATGCACACCCTAGGAATTGGTCATAAGGATGTAGATATATACACCTTCCAAACCAGAGAAAGAACCTCAATCAGCTGCATAACTTGGTTGGCTTGCACTTTTGCATAAAAAGAGGCTTGGAGTAATGGTCAAAACTTCTACAACTCCAACTTAATTACTTCTACCAACATTGATTAGCATGTTCGACCCAAAATAAAACATTGATTAGCATGTCTTACCAGCTGAAAAATGGTAATCTTTTATAGTCCAAACCTAGAAATTAGCATCTTGATGTGTATATTTATGTATAAAATTATTAACACAAAAATATGAATAGAATGAGCTTAAAATGACACACTCTTACATCTATGCTGTCTCCTCCCCTTGTATAGTTTTGTAGATCAAAATATTTCGGCTTTTTTATTTGGATTTATGCTAACTTAATTTTGAATTTTTATTTTATTTAACAACTATTGTTCATGAGATTTGAATCACCATTTATTTTATTTTATGTTTTTTTTTATTTTTTATTTTTGTGCCAAAATTAGGAGGGAGAAAGGGAAAACTCATATACACAGATACACCAAAAGTCTGGACGAATCCAACTGACATCCTATTGCTATATTTTATGTTTCTGAGTTTTTAGTTTTGGGAAATAATTTCAATTAATGTTTTTTTTTTTTTTGAGAAATAGAAACTGTAGAGTTACACGTCATCATTTATATCCACCTATCGTTTGGATCCTACTCTAAGATAGAGTGTCAGCTCCAAAACGACCATGAATTCCACTGAACTGAAACCACAAGCTCCTCCTCGCTGATCAACTTTCCTGAAATTGAACAAAAGAAGGGAAAAAAAATGTCACTGTGCTTCTCCTCCCTTGTATTCAATCTTCATTCAGCAAAGAACCAAAGCTTCTTAACACGTTTCTCTTCTCAGTTCACCAACCAAGCTAAGGTAAGCTCTGTTCCTTATGGTTCCCCATCTTCTCCTTTAAACTTATCTGAAATTTTCAAGTTTAGCAAAGAAAGAACAAAACCCATTTCAGCTTCAGCGACACCAACTGCTGAAACCACCTCTCCACCTTCATTCAGAGGCAAAAACCCAAAAGATATAAACATTTTGGTAGTGGGTGCAACTGGGTACATTGGAAAATTTGTGGTTAAGGAGTTAGTTAATAGAGAGTTCAATGTTATAGCCGTTGCTAGGGAGAAGAGTGGACTTAGAGGTAAGGTTAATAAGGATGAGACTTTGAATCAGTTGAAAGGAGCCAATGTGTGCTTTTCAGATGTTACCCATTTGGATACTTTGGAGAAATCTTTGGAAAACATGGGTGTTTCAATTGATGTTGTTGTTTCATGCCTTGCTAGCCGTTCTGGTGGTGTAAAGGACTCTTGGAAGATAGACTATGAGGCAACAAAGAATAGTCTTGTTGCCGGTAGGAGACGTGGGGCCTCACATTTTGTATTGCTTTCTGCAATTTGTGTGCAGAAGCCCCTTCTTGAGTTCCAGCGTGCGAAACTGAAATTCGAGTCCGAGTTGATCAGAGAAGCCGAAGAGGACAATGGGTTCACTTATAGTATTGTGAGGCCAACTGCATTCTTTAAGAGCTTGGGTGGCCAGGTTGAGTTGGTGAAAGATGGAAAGCCTTATGTGATGTTTGGGGATGGAAGGTTGTGTGCTTGCAAGCCAATTAGCGAGGCGGATTTGGCTTCGTTTATTTCGGATTGTGTGTTGAGTGAAAACAAAATTAACCAGGTTTTGCCTATTGGCGGACCCGGGAAGGCCTTAACACCATTGGAGCAGGGGGAGTTGCTGTATAGACTTGTGGGGAGGGAACCCAAGTTCTTGAAAGTGCCCATCGAAATAATGGACTTTGCTATCGGGGTTCTTGATTTCCTCGTAAAGATCTTTCCTTCAATGGAAGATACTGCTGAATTTGGGAAGATTGGGAGGTATTATGCAGCTGAGAGTATGTTGGTTTTGGATCCTGAGACTGGAGAATATAATGCTGAGAAAACACCAAGCTATGGTAAAGACACATTGGAAGAATTCTTTGAGACTGTGCTGAGGGAGGGGATGGCTGGACAGGAATTAGGGGAACAGACAATTTTCTAAGAAGTTGGGCTGTGGTAACAAGTTTGTACATTCACTTCCTCAATTGGTTCAACCAGTTTTGTACTTAGTCTGCTTTAAGGTATGCAGTTTCTTATCAGTACACCAACTGTATTCTGTATGAGTGACAAGCAAGTAATTATGATCATTGCTGTAAGATGCTTTACTGATTCTTCAATTACATCATCATAATTCATATCATCAAATTGTTTATTTAAGCCCATAATGTAATCACTTGTTAGATTTTAATGTCTTGCAAGCTGCAACCTGTAATTAGTCAGGTTGGGTACTGGATATACTTTTCATTTATTTTGTTCCTACGGTGCAAAATGCGTATCGATGTGGTGTACTTAATCTTCTTTCTAGGCAAGCTATGAAAAAGAATGAGCTGAAACTTCAAGTAAAGCTCATATACTTCTATATAGGCAGTCTACATTCATGTACTTTTCATTTTGCAACTGAACCTTAGTGGGTTTCCTTCCTGATATACCATATCAAATGCGGTTCATATTTCTTGCTTTTCCTTGTAATGGCTTTCTTTCCACATTAAAGAAGATGGAAATCACATAGCAATTCCTTTGTAATTTTGTGAGGTAGGTTAACATATGAACCAAAACCCAGGAGTAAACAGGTTTGCATTTACAACAGCAACTAATTCTCATTCATTTGCACTTAAAAAAACCCATGACCAGGACATGAGTCCTCACTTACAAATGATTCAAAACAAATCAATACCGTACAAGACTACAAGTAGACGACAGTTAAAATTCAAAACAACCTGCAAATGTGCAGAAATCCAAACACAAACATTCATCCATGAGGTTTACATATCATACCAGACACCTCAGAGACAAGATAGATATACTGTACAAGTAGAAAACATTTACACAATAAACGAACCTATAAAATATACACAACTCCACAAACACTAGGATTCAATATGAAACACACAAGACATACACACACAATATCTGATGGGATGTGGGTAGGATTCTAATATATGTATGGCCATCTGCACAAACTCTATTTGGGAATTTTTCGGTGGAGAGTGAAAGTGGAGAGCCAGACCAGAAGGACAAGCAAAACTGAGGCAAACAATGAGGTAGCCAGAGCGCCTACAACGTGTTTACAGAACTTATCAAAAGTAGAGCACACTTTCAGCCAGTGCGTATGGTCATTGCCCTTGTATCCGATATATGCAACAGCCCCGGCTGTGCCGGTGGCAGAGGCTACCAGACCCAATACCAGCTGCATCATAAGCATTGCACATGCATAGTTTGTCAATCTTGTGTTTACCATAACAAGAATGAAAGGAACAAATTTTAGCTGCTTGGATTACACTACAAACGAGCTTGAAATGTAAGTGCCAGCAAACTATTTGAATTGTTTATGGTGTTGGGACATATAAGAAAACAGATTAGAGCTTACCACATCCAAAAATACAAAATGAAGCAAGAGCTTTGTTGAGAGGATTGGCTTCCAGGTGACTGAAAGGGATAATAGCGTAGTAAGAATGGCGTAGAGGCCTGCAACTGATAGTGCCGCCACAAAGTATCTGAAACAAGAAGATACATCAAACCAAGATAAAAGCTGTTGTGATCTGATATCCTTATTCTATGTGTGAGCAACCTACCCTTGCATATTATTAACTATTGTGGTGGTTTAGGACATTTTTGTTTGTTTGTTTTCTTTGTTAAACATGTCCTTTTCCTTTGTTACATGTTTTCTAGGGGCAAGTCACCTTGTCATCAGCCATCAGAGACATCTCTCTAGTGGGAGATATTGTATATACAACCTCTCCTTCACAATTCAATCCTCATTTGCTGGTGAAATATTTAATTATGGTGAGATATACAAATTGTATACAATATTTTCTCCTTGTGGAAACCACTAATTTAAGAAATTAGATGCCCCAATTTGGTAAGAGGAATATCTTTAATTGTGGGCCCATCCTATTTACTAAGATGATTAGAAAATCCTCTAGTGGGTGAGTGGGTGACATGCAAAGGTTTCTAAGCTTGATGCCAATTAATCCTCCATTTTTTATAAAAAGAGAATCCCACTACTCAAAGAGAAGATTAGATAGATAGATTCCATGTCAAAGGAAGGAAAAGCAAAGATTAGAGTTATTAAAAACTAGAAGATTGCTTAATCTTCAGCAGGTAATCTTTCTGATTCAAATGTAACAGGTGGCTAGTGGTTGGAGATTTACCTACTTTTTTGGTAGGAAATCATCCTAGTCTAAACACAAATACATGTTCCTATATAGCTAGGGGAAAAAACCCAACACAACAAGAAAAATAAAACTGAATTTACTTATTTGATCATTTGTTGTGTCACGATGAGTAATATTACAATAATTTTAAAGTGCTTATGGGTTATAAAGTGTTTTCTGAAGAAGTACCGTGCTTTTTCAGAAAGCATAAAAAAAGTTTGACGTTTTAATTCTAATGAAAGCACCTATAAGCAGAAGTACTTTCTATACAAGCAATCTAACCTAAAATGATTGATACAAATAGATAGATGAAAAGCTGATTTCAAGCATAAAGGGTAAGACTCTTAAGAATTGTAGAGAAAATAGAGAGTCCCATTTCGACTAGAACATGTCTTGGAATTTATAGTGTAATTTTAGTTTTTTTAAAATTAAATTTTTGGAAAGAAGAATAACATGAAAGAGAATTTTGGTTATTCCTTGTCCATCAAGAAATTTCATTTAGGATTCTCATGGAGAGAAATAATTGTTGAGCTTTTGAAAACGGAACTAATTAGAGTGTTCTGTCTGCAAGATGAACAATCAATCATAATATGTGCATGTTTGTGTTGAGCAAGCCCAAGCTGTAACCATGCATCTAAATATATGCTAGCAAAAGCTTAAAAAAACATTTTGGGTGCATGTAAATTACTCACATGAAGGCCGGAGAGTGATTAAACTTGGCCACAGATAGTGTAGGACCTAGGTGAACTGTTTGCTTGCTGATGACAATGACCAACACACTTGAAAGTGATGCTGCAAACACTAAGAATCTGAGAACCACATCAGCTACAAAGAAGTGATCGTGTTTAGGGGGAGGAGGTGTGGACCCGTAGGCCTCCCCTTTTGGTGGTGGCGGGACTTCCTTGGTGGTTTCCAGGTCGGCCGGCTTATCTGTAGATCCCATGGAAGCTGGTATGGGCTCAGTTAAGTTTGGTTAAGCGAAGCAGAAGTCTAAGTGTGGCTGTAGTAGTAAATGGTGGTGGGAAAGGTGCACAATGAGTATGTTATATATATTATGTTTGGTGAACGCTAAATGGTCTAAATACAAATCTAGTTGGAGTTTCCTGCACGCAAGTGAATTTATTTGAAAAGTGTTTAGTTGGTTGAGTATGAAACCTTTGATCATTATCTTATACACCATAGACTTCCTGGTTTTCTTTTTCTCTTCTAAATGTCACCAATAAAAATGAGTAGAGTAGAATATAAGCCAGACGAAGTTGATAGCTTCCTTGTACAAATTCTAGACAATTATAAAACAGAGCAGGATAAATAATTCTGATCATGTAATAAAAGCTGTTTTGTGAATTCAAAAGTTTGGTTGAAATTACTTTAAATATATATTCCCTCCTTTAATTTGTAGTTAAAAGTCACATCAAAATGCAATTTGCGTGTGGCTGTTCAATCTCTAGAACCCTTATCACTAATTTGCTTCTTACCTCTTCTTCTTTTCGGAATACTGATTGCCTCATTCAGTGGCGGTTCCAGGATTCAAAAGCTGATTGGGCAAAACTTACATACTAAACTCCACGGTACGATGAATTTCATTAATAAACATAAAAAGATACATATAGTCGGGGGATATAATAAGCCTTACTCTCAAATATGCACCTCTATCTATAAATAAAAGTTCAACAAATACAAAAGCAAAACTAAAACCAAAAGTAAATGCAATGCAATACAAAACAACACTATTCAAATTCGTTGTTCTCTTGGGATTCCGATTGTGATCCGACATAATAAAAGATAGCCTATGAATAATATGTAGAAAGAATTTTAATCAAACATACCAAAAAAAAATCAAACAAATTCTCATAATAACATCTCAACAATACCAAACCAAAAATTATAATTCATCCATAGCTAAACCATAAAAAACTCAATTTTAACAAAATCCCAAATCAAAGCCCTAGAATAATTCAGCCATAAACCTATAATTAAAGATATATAGCAAAGGAGAGAATGAGAATAATACTTGTTGTTGACAAAAGGAGAGGAGAAGATGTTGTTGCCAAGTTGCCCACCCAAGATAATAGAAGATTTAAAAAATAAGGGGGGAGAAACTTGCTGCGGTCGAGTAGCAAAGAGAGAGAGAGAGAATATATGGAACCACCTGGATGGGCAACATATGTGTAGCATATGCTTTTAATTATTATTATTATTTTGAGATGGACTTATATCACATGTAGGTATTTTTTATTTTGAAAAAATTTGGGCTGGGCAGGCACCCAACCTGCCCCGTGCATAACACCGCCTATGGCCTCATTCCCTGAAAGGAGATTCTCATTCTTCTTTCAAATTACGGTTTGACACATGTACAAAAGTAATTCATAAAAATACAAAAAGAAAAATTTATACACACATACGTGCTGTTATTAACAGGAATATAGAATGTCCTACTTATAAGGGCAAGAGGGGAAGTATCTTCCCTTTTTTTCCTCACCTAGATTGTAGCAGATGACTATATATACATGAAAGCAAATTCTTCTTTTGTTTCTTTTCCCCTTTCTAATCAACCAAGCAGTATACAATAATACAATGGGCTCATTTAAAACAAAAGAGGGTGCAAGAGTCTTTTTCATTTATCAAACGCAAATGATTGGAGAAAAAAATAATATTATGTGTGCAATGCATATCTGTCACGAAAGTGGCCAACCTTCTTTTGCATTTTGTCACCTACCATTCAAATTCAAATGAGTAGCCTCCAAGAAATTAAGCTTTGGCTACTTCGGTTCAATCTTTTCTTTTGCATTGCAGTGCAGACTTTTTTGTCAACAGAAGTTTCAAGAGGTTTCACTAGTCTACAGTAGAGGATAATGAAATGATTATATTAAATTAATTTTCATATACTGGACGTACACGTCGTTGTGAAATATAAACATATAGAGCCTATCCCATTAGTTGGACCCAAATGGGGTGCCTATATATTATTATGACTTACGTAACCATCACTTGGGTCACTTCTGCTATCACTAATTATCTATATCTATAGGGGGCTTCTTCAACTCACCCTAGATGATACCTTGTGAATTTGCCCATCGATGACGACGGTTGGTATCAAAGAACCTATAGTCCCTTTTTATCAGAAAAGATTCTGAGTTCAAATCTCGTGAACAAATTTTTTAGAATTTAAGAAGAAAAACAATAGAAAGCTTCGTGAATTCCAAAATACCAAATATATTTTTATCACAAATAACTCACACTTATATTAGAATATGAGATTACCATACTTCAAGTGGGCAAACAAATTTACATGTAGACATCAAATTCCCAACACACAGCCACATATATTTACAGCAAAAGGATTCTAATTATATGTCTGTGGTGCAGCTGGTGACTGTGGAGGTGGGCCAGCACTAGCCCTAGCATTACGAGAATAGGTCTGTTTGGAGATCCTTTTGTAAAGGGTAATGATGGAGGTCCAGAGAAGCAAGATGAGCAAAATGGAGGCAAATATGGAGACCCCGAAGGAGACTCCAAGATGTCGACAGAAGCTGCTCTAAGCATAGCAGAAATCCGACCAGCTAAAAGCATCGTTGCCCCTTAGCAAGATATATGCAACACTTCCATCAGTGCCTGTGGCTGAGGCTATGTTGCTTTGTCAACTGTCACACACACACAACGCGCGTATACGGAAATGTTGCTTTGTCAAACTGTTAATCTGGATTGGTTAAGTTGACCATTGATTGAAAATTATACATAAGGAGTGTGTGTGAGAGAGAAAGCTAACCACATCAAAAAGCGCAAAAAGGACCAAGATTGCTGAGGAAGCTGGAGCTAAGATGACTAAAAACGATGTAAAACGTAGTAATGGTAGCATAAACCCCTGCAACAGATAATGCTGCAACATAGTATCTGCAGGGTTTTATTAGATTCAAATTAGGGTTTTGAAACCAAATTAAACTTATTTGAATGTATATATAATTAACATGATGTTCCAATTCCATACATTTGTATTCAAATTAAACTTATTTGACTTATATATAATTAGCCTCTCTAGAAAATACTTTCTGACTTCGTCCTTGAACAAGTTAATTTAAGTTATAAAATAAATTAATAACAAAATATATCGTTGTCACTATATCAAATCCTCTCACTAAACAAAATCTTGTTTACTATAAAAAAAAGTTCAATTGCTTGAACTTTATGTTTTCCTAGATAAGGATGTAAAATTTGTTGCCTATGAAGTTGACTTTTCCATTCATTTTGGTCAACAACCATTTCTTGCCAGAGAGAAATGGGTTGCTTGTTTGTTTTCTTCGAGCCCAACGTTTGACAGGCTTAAGCATAGAAATAATTTATTATGGGAAAAAAATTATTCAATTGGATTTGCATATCTGGTTCTGATCATACATTTAGGGATTGTGCAGGTGTGAGGTTTTATACAAAAGATCTCGATATTATAAGGAGTGGAGCCATTTATTATATGAGACTTTCTATATTGTTAAGTTTTCGATGTGGAACTCTATGTATTCTTCAACGAACAATTGTTTTATTGCACAATCTTCAAGTATAGAGAGTCAGACAATTATGCAATTTATTTTTAAGTTATATTTTGACCAAAAGGACTGAAAAATAATTTTACTAGCTCTTAATTCAGCGAGTTATAGTCTGTACGAGCTAATATGAATAATTTGTTGACCAAACAAGACAAAATTTTGAACTAAAGAAGAAGAAAACGAAATTTTGATTGGGCCTTGTATTTGGTTTGAGCTGACATTCTATCTGGGCTACCATTTTTGTTAATTTGAATGCCCATTGGGCCTAATGCAAGCTCCTATCTTGCCAAATTAAAAACAAAATTATATTTATAAATAAATAAAAACCAAAACAAAATTTTGTAATAGGTCTCACGGCCTCATAGCAGCGTCCTTTGCCTAGCCAAAAAATAGAATCTGAAAAAAGAAATTGAGAAGAATGTACATAATTAAGGGTAGGTGCATGAAACTCACATGAAGGCGGGTGATTGAGTGAATTTGAAGGAAATGGTTGCATAGTAATTCCCTTTTTCATAGTACCAGTCCTCAGATTTCTTGCTAGTTAACATGAACACAACACCAACCACTGATGCCTCTAAGAAAAGAAAAATAGAGAGTCTGAGGCATTTGATTTTGTTGGTTGATTGAGCAAAATGGTGGCTTGTAATGCTGCTCCATGGGTTGTTATCTTCATCAGAATTGGAAGAGCAAGCAAACGGGTTGTCGCCGATTCCATCATAGAAAATTCCACCGAACTCATCTTCACTACCAACCTGTGGCTGGTCCTTTGTTTCTTCTCCGTCAGTACTCTCATCCTCCAAGAAGTTTGAATTCTTCTGAACCAACTCTCTGAATATTGATGATTGAAGGACAAGGTAATCAGAGGCAAAAAGATTTGTGTGTGAGAAAGAGTCCTCTGTTGGGATGTAGCTGTTGCCCATGAATGGCATATTCTGAGGCTCTGCGACTGACTTTGATTCTTAAGTGGCTATTGGATCGTCTGCTCTTGGCTTTAGCCACCTTATGTAAGAACTCAAGTCAAAGTTAGTCACAGCATTGATACCTCTCTACTCAATTGCTGCAATGTCATAGGCACGAGCTGCTTCCTCTTGAGTGCCTGAAATGAGATTAAAAAGACACATTGCTCGGTAAGTGCAAATTTTCTTCATTATAGTTTTCCACTCTCTTTTACGACAGTTTATATTGCAGCTAGTTTTTGAATATGTTACATAATGTTATAATCAGTGATGGAGATAGGAGATCAGAGATAACTTACTGTAAGTGCCAAGGTAGAGGTACTTGTTTCCAAAAACTCTTCCTATTCTAGCTTCCCATCTACCATAACAATGGTAGTGTGTAAAGGTGGATATATGCTAAATTTACACTTATTGCGCCCGGAAGTTAAGTATAAAGGTGGATATATGCTAAATATACACTTATTGCGCCCGGAAGTTAAGTATAGCCGTGCGGCCATACTATTTTTTAAAATATTAAAAAATGGCTTAGCGCTTGGGCACCCACGTGTCAAAACATTATAGCCGCACGGCTACACTATTTATTAAAAGAACAATTTAAAATAACGAGCCCCGTAAAGCCGCGCGGCTATACGCTTTAAATACATTATATTTTAGAAGGTTTAGCCGCGCGGCTATATTATTTAAATTTAAAAAAAAAAATCTAGTATAGCCGATCGGCTATACTCATTACTAAAAAAAAACAGAGCAGTCGCACAGCGTTAGGCGCCCACGTGTATACTTTTAAAAAAACAATTTAAAAAAACTGAGTATAGCCGTGCGGCTAAACTATTTTTAAAAAAGGGGCCTCAGGGATTAGGCGCCACGTGTCAAAAATAACTATAGCCGCCGGCTATACTTTTGTTTATTAAAAAATTGTAGTATAGCCGCACGGCTATACAATTTAAATACATTATATTTAAAAAGCCTATACTATTTAGTAAAAAAAAGAAAAGAAAAAAGAACCCTCCTAGTTGCATTAGTTTGTACTTTATAGATATTAATTTTCTAGTTTCTACAAATCTAATGTAGATATTAATCGGCTACTATATAACATTTTGATATAATTTTTATAATATATTATTCTTATTCAACAATATATGAGAATTATTTGTATAATACGTGAATTTTGTGTGTCTCATTGAAAATTTTGTAAAAATTATGTTTATTAAGCATTAGAAATACGTATGTACATACGACTAACAACATAGCATCTGGCAAATCTAATCAGCCGTATTTACAAATAATGGAAATCTTATATTGCATTAGAGTCTGGCTCCTAATGAAAATTATGACTTCTTAATTATCATTGGCTCAAATTCAGCCATATTTTTATATAGTCACATATCACATATAAACCCATTTGGCAGCTGATACGGGATCAGCTTAACTTTTGTCCATTTATTCAATTTCATAATCTCTGGAATTTTCGTTTGATGAATAACTCATTGCAGAGAAGATATACAAAACACTCTTTGAGAGATGCAAATTACAATGGTACCCTTTATTTACGCAACACGTACGGCATCGCCATAATGTGCAGTTACATGCAGAGGTGAGATTCACAATACAAAAATTACAGGAAAAAAATTTCAACTATGCCTCTGCCTGTGTTAATTGTGGTGGTGGGCTCTGCTTTGAGATTCTTTTGTACAAAGAAAAGAGGGAGGTCCAGAGAAGAAAGATGAGCAAAATGGTGGCAAATATGGAGATGCCGACGGAGAATCCTAGATGGTTGCAGAAGGTGTTGTAAACGTTGCAGAACTCCGACCAGCTGAAGTTATCGTTTCCCATTTGTAAGGTATATACAACAAAGCCAATGCTGCCCGTGGCCGAGGCTACCAGCCCCAGTGTCAACTGTCACATTATAATTTCAAACAGATTAGTTTAATTTTGTGTTTACTTAAGAAAAAAAAAATGTAACACATGGAGAAAGAGAGAGCTAACATATAGTGCAAATCTAGCTAGGTTCACTTTGGAGAGAGAGAGAGAGAGAGAGAGAGAGAGAGAGAGAGAGAGCTAACCACATCAAAAACCGCAAAGAGGAGCAACATTGTTGGGGAAGCTGGAGCTAAGCAGATGACTAAACAAGATGATAACTTAATAATGATGTTATAAAGGCCAGCCACTGAGAATACCACCACAAAGTATCTGCACATATGCAGTCATTCTTCAAAAAAATAACAAGTTTTAAAACAATTAGTGACGATTTCATTGGATTGGCATCAACAGCTCCCTTAGCAAAAACATATTTTGCAAAACAAATTATTCTTAAGAAGCATTGAAAAGAAAGGAAACATTTGACTAATAATGGTTGAGTTTGAGAGTGCTTTCTAATAAAAAGTGTTTTCAAAAGCGCAAAGGAAGACTTTGTAATTCATCTTCCACTCAATGGTTCAAGCCCGGGTTTGCTGACGTCAGCAATGATGTCAGCAACAAAAAAAATCTATAAAAAAATAAAATAAAATTCAGATTTAAAAAATAAAAATAAATACTTGGTCATATTTTTCACTTCCCACACCAAAACTCTATACAAATTTATCTCCTCATATCTCATGTGAATAGTTGTTGCCATGGCAATTGGTGGAAACACCACAACCTTTTGCAAGGGCAGCCACTATTCACATGAATAGTAGCTGCCCTAGCCCCCCTCTTTATGGCAAAGGGCAAATTGCTGGAAGTGCTCTTAGCAAAAACATATTTTGCAAATCAAATTATTCTTAAGAAGCATTGAAAACAAAGGAAACATTTGACTAATAATGGTTGAGTTTGAGAGTGCTTTCTAATAAAAGTGTTTTCTAAAGCGCAAAGGAAGACTTTGTAATTCATCTTGCACTCAATGGTTCGTGTTGTCTATTGTAAACAAATGTTAATGATAAGAAACTATTAGGAAATACGTTTGCATAATATCAATGTTAATGATAAGAAACTGTTAATTAGGATTTACTTTCCTAGTAGGTTTCCTAGATTGGAGGACTTGTTTCCTTGTACACTAAGACACTCTTATATAAATCTTTTGTACCTATCAATTAAAATTATTCTCTTCCAATATCAAATTCACATGGTATCAAAGCAGGACATTAAACCCTAGCTCTTCATACTTCTTTTCCTGCCGCACTTTACCTTCTCGTGCCGTAGATCTTTCGCCGCCGGAAACCATGGGTGATTCCTCTGGCACATTCAAGGTTGAACCTTCAAGCCCTTACTACATCAATAATTCAAATCATCCAGGTTTGGTAATTGTACCAAAGCCCTTGAATGGAGATAATTATGCGACGTGGCCCAGATTCATGACTATTTCATTGAACGCAAAGAATAAATTGGGTTTCGTTGATGGAACTCTCAAAAAGCCGTCATCGGAATCCAATCCTGATGAACACGTGGTATAACGACATGGTTTTCCCTTGGATTGTCAACACGCTTGATCCCGAAATCAGCGATAGTGTCATATATTGCACCACAGCCTGCGAAATTTGGGAGGATCTCCGTGAACGATTCTCTCAAAGCAACGCTCCTCGTATCGTCCAACTTCAAAGGGAGACTTCGTATTTGACACAAGACCAATTGTCAATTACTTCCTATTACACCAAGTGAAAGGTCTTTAGGATGAACTTGCTTCCTACACAGATTCTTCTACCTGTACCTGTGCAGCCCACGGTGATTGCAACAAACTCATGCAATTCCTTATGGGATTGAATGAGTCTTACAGTGCTGTTCGTGGTCAAATTCTCTTAATGAATCCCTTGCCGTCTGTTAGGCAAGCATATGCCTCCATCAGCCAAGAAGAAAAGCAACGCACGCTTGGAGCCTCACGAGCTGCTGCTGGAACTCCCGATACTGCTGCCATGGCTGTTAGAACTGGACGCCCTAATCAGAATCGATCCACCAATCGCGAGGATCGTCGCACTGACAGGACATACCAAAACCGTTCCCAGACCTTCAACCGTGATGACCGCCGCGCTGGATCTTCAAGAAACCCCAATTTTAAAATATACGGAATAATGGAAATCTTCTTTTGTACTATAGTTTGGCTCGAGTTTGAGTCATATATATTCAGCCATGACATGAGGACTTCTTGTGCACTTGTAAAAATCCACACAGGGGTTCAGCTTGGAGAACAATGGAGACAAAAATGTTCATTTTATATTTGGGGGTTAAAACTGCATCTACTAGAAAAAGCCTTATGGTTTGAAATTTATTATCTTGGAATCTAAATTGGGTTTGGAAGGTGCAACGTCTCTCTCTCACAGTTGACTGGAAATAAATTTAAAGTTTGTATGCATTATTAGTTGCAGAAATTAATTAAAGTGTATATATGCTTCATTAATCCTAGCTGACATAGCCGTCGATAAATAATTAGCCTCATAATTAGCTCAGACAAATAATAAATGAAAGTAGACATTTTTATTTTGTCACTACAGTTCGCCGTGCACGTTTTCTGCAGAATTTAAGTTTCATAATGCTGCGCTTTATATATGCAACAATTATCCCTAGCTACTAGATTTTCCATTGTTGAAGTAGAGTTGTACCTAACATTTTTTTACTTTTTATAGGAAATTTGGCATAAGTCCAATTATGAGGAGAAATTTTGCGTGCAATCCACGCAGAAATTGTTGTTGATCCAAGTCCTTTGACTTTTGCGCCACATAAGATTACATGCCTATTTCAATTTATTGATATTTACTTTTTTTTATTTTTTATTTTTTGTTCCAGTTATGCACCTAAAACATAAATAAGGTAAATTATGAATTCCTAAAACTGGTAAGTTATTGATTTGTAGGATATTAATTATCATATTTGATTTGAATTTAATTGCAAATCTATTTATTGAATTCTGAAATTTTCCCAAGGTATACCGACATCAAAATTTGTAATAAGAGTTCATTAAAACTTCATACCTTAACAATAGGTAAGGTACCTATGCATACACCTCGTATGCAGTATGCAGGTAATTAAACCCATAAATTACCTCT
>NW_018921445.1:49408-65975 GCF_002207925.1 Prunus avium
GAGAGAGAGAGAGAGAGAGAGAGAGAGAGAGAGAGAGAGAGAGAGAAATTTTTTAATTTTTTGATTTTTGATTTTTAATATTTTATTCATATTTTAATCAATTTAAAATTAAAAAAATTAAAAAATGTGGGACCCACAATGCCACATAGGCAATTAACAGAGAGATCTAACAGAAACCCTAACGGCGGAACCACATGCAAAAAATTTACAAACTAAGGGTACGTGATTGTTAAAATTGAAAAGATAGGGACTAACATGCCTTAAAGGTACAACTTCAGGGTACCAAACTGTAATTAACCCAAAATTTTATGTCTAAGCATTTAATAGATTTCCCATTTGTCTCTAATAACGCTTGCCATGTTTGTCCCTTGGCAAAGCAAAGTCGTCTCCCTTTTGGAACAGGTTCAATTTCCTCTGTCAAAACATTTGATTTAATTCATTGTGATATTTGGGACCCTTATAAGCATTCGTCAATTTCTGGTGCCCATTATTTTCTTACAATAGTTGATGATTATTCTCGCTTTACTTGGGTATTTTTAATGCGCCGTAAACATGAGACTCAACATCTTTTAAAAACTTTTTTTTCTTTTGTTGGCACTCAATTTGATTCCCAAATTAAACAACTTCATGCCGACAATGGAGGGGAATTTCTTTCTCTTCAAACTTTCTTTCATGAACAGGGTGTCATTTTTCAACACTCTTGCGTTTATACGCCTCAACAAAATGGGGCCGTAGAACGTAAGCATCGCCACATCCTTGAAACGGCTTGTGCTTTAAAAATTCAGGCCAATCTTCCTTCTAAATTTTGGGGGGAATGTGTTTTAACTGCAGTTCATCTCATCAACCGTTTTCCTACTCCTCTTTTTTCTTTTAACACTCCTTTTGAACGTCTTTATTAAAAAAAAACCCACTTTCTCCCACCTTCGCGTTTTTGGTTGTCTTGCATATGCCACTAATGTTCACGTGACACATAAATTCGCTCCTCGTGCTATTCCATATGTTTTCCTTGGTTATCCCCTTGGTCAAAAAGCCTTCAAGCTTTATGATCTTGAGTGTCACAAAATTTTCACAAGTCGTGATGTTAAATTCCATGAAAATATTTTTCCCTATCACACTTTTCCTTCTCTCTCTCTTCACTTTTGGTTCCCTCTTCTTTTCCGGCTCCTCCTTTCCCTTCTGACGTGGACCCAATTTTTTCTTCTCCAGCCGCTACTCTATCTGAGTCGACCCCCACCATTCCACATCCCATGCCTTCATCCCCATCCGACACCACCACCCCCACCCCCACCCCCACCGAGCCTGATGAGCCTGGTCCAGCTTTGCTTTTATCCCCACTAGCTGAGCGCACCCACAGTCCACTTGCCACCAGTCCACATGCACCCACACTTGACCCACCACCTCTCCACCGATCTGAACGCATCTTTGTGCCTTCTGTTCGCCTACGTGACTACATCTGCAATCAGGTCATGTTGCCTATCCCTGATCACTCGTCTTCTTTACTATCGGGTCCTACTAAAAGTACACGTTTTTCGCTTTGCAATTATCTCTCCTATTATCGTTATCCCCCGCCTCACCTTTCTTTCATTGCACAAGTCAGTAACATTGTTGAACCCATTTCTTATGAGGAAGTTGCTCCCCACTCTCATTGGTAAGAGGCCATGCAGTTTGAATTGCAGGCCTTGTCCGATAACCACATTTGGAGTCTTACTCCGTTACCTGCTGGAAAGAGGCCCATTTGTTGTCAGTGGGTGTATAAAATAAAGCTTAAATCTGATGGCTCTGTTGAGCAATATAAAGCCCAGTTGGTTGCTAAAGGTTTTACTCAGCTGGAAGGTGTTGATTATCATGATATTTTTTCTCTTACTACCAAAATGCCCATTGTCCGCTGCCTCCTTGCTCTTGCTGCCGCCCGTAATTGGCCTTTTCATCAGCTTGACGTCAACAATGCTTTTCTTCATGGTGATCTCCATGAGGAAATCTACATGCTCCCTCCTCCTGGTCTTTGGCGACAGGGGGAGAACTTGGTATGTCGCCTTCATAAATCTCTTTATGGTTTAAAGCAAGCTTCTCTTCTATGGTTTGCTAAGTTTTCTCAGGCCATTTGTTCTACTGGTTACATTCAGTCTAAAGCTGACTATTCATTGTTTACACGCCATAAGGGGCACTCTTTCACAGCATTATTGATTTATGTTGATGACATTGTTATCACGGGCAATGACCCTATAGCTATCTCGACACTTAAGAATTTTTTGCACAGTCATTTTCGTATTAAAGATCTTGGAGATTTGAAATACTTTTTGGGGATTGAGGTATCAAGATCAAAACAGGGCATTTTCTTATCTCAACGCAAGTATGCATTGGAAATTTTGAAGGATGCAAAACTCCTAGGTGCCGCACCTGTTGATTTTCCTATGGAAAAAGGTCTTAAACTCTCGGATAAGGGTGAATTACTTAAAGATCCAACTCATTATAGAAGACTCGTTGGTCGCTTAATTTATTGGACCATCACAAGGCCAGACATTACTTACTATGTTCATGTCTTAAGCAGGTTTATGCATGCCCCAAGTAAACCTCACATGGAGGCCGCACTCCGCATTCTTCGTTATTTGAAAAAGTCGCAGGTCAAGGCATATTATTGTCTTCTCAAAATGACTTGACTTTGCGTGCCTTCTATGATTCTGATTGGGCAGGTTGTCCTAATACTAGAAGGTCTACTACAGGCTATTGTGTGTTTTTGGGATCTTCTTTAATTTCATGGAAATCGAAGCAACAGAAAATTGTATCTTTATCTTCAGCAAAAGCCGAATATAGATCTATGGTGGCAGCATGTTGTGAGTTGTCTTGGCTTCGATCCCTTCTCAAGGATTTGCGCATCCTTCATTGCCAATCTACTTTGTTGTATTGTGACAACAAGGCAGCTTTACATATTGCTGCTAATCCAGCATTTCATGAGAGAACAAGACATATTGAGATGGATTGTCATTTTATTCGAGATAAGATTCAGGAAGGTTTGATTGCTACACCACATGTGAGTTCATCCTCTCAGTTAGCCCATATTCTTACTAAGGCATTGGGACGAGAAGAATTCAACAATCTTGTTTGCAAGTTGAGAGTTCTTGATATCCACTCTTCAACTTGAGGGGGAGTGTTAGGAAATATGTTTGTATAATATCAATTAATATCAATACTGTTGTAATTAGGATTTACTTTCCTAGTAGGTTTCCTAGATTGGAGGACTTGTTTCCTTGTACACTATGACACTCTTGTATAAACCTTTTGTACCTATCAATTAAAATTATTCTCTTCCAATATCAAAGTCACAGAAACCTTCATACTAAAGCACTCTAAAGAATAGACACATAACTCTTTGTAGAACGTTTGCTTTTGTTAAAGAATAGGTTTGTATCGATATTGTCAATAATGTATCTATTAGAGACATGTTCTTGATACTTAAGAGTTAGGGAGTTGCATGTATATATATTTAATTTAACTCACATGAAAGATGGCGACGCAGTAAAATTGGAAGGTGCAACGTCTCTCTCTCACAGTTGACTTGAAATAAATTTAAAGTTTGTATGCATTATTAGTTGCAGAAATTAATTAAAGTGTATATATGCTTCATTAATCCTAGCCGACATAGCCGTCGATAAATAATTAGCCTCATAATTAGCTCAGACAAATAATAAATGAAAGTAGACATTTTTATTTTGTCACTACAGTTCGCCGTGCACGTTTTCTGCAGAATTTAAGTTTCATAATGCTGCGCTTTATATATGCAGCAATTATCCCAATTAGATTTTCCATTGTTGAAGTAGAGTTGTACCTAACATTTTTAACTTTTTATCTAAAATTTTGACCAGCGCTGTTATATGAGGTATTCTCTAATTCAGTTTAATAACATTAACATTTTTTAAATATTTGTCACCTTCAGTCGAAAACTCTGACCAGTAAGGTAGAAAAACTTGTATGAAACGTGTGAATAGTTAGCACTATTTTGTTATTTCTAATTAGTCACAAACTGTCACGTGGAAAAGTTATCACACGTGACATGCCGTGATTGATCGGAAATAACAAACGTTTCACACAAGTGTTTCTCATTATATTGGATATTTGTCAACTTGATCTAGATCAAATCTTATCGTCTTCATATTGTGTTTGATTTGATATTGAATTCTCAAAGGCCTGTGAAATATGCAAGCCTATGCAAATCCCCGTCCAAAAGGATTTGCGTTTTTGTTGTGATTTTGCCGCAAAGAGAGCAGTATTAGTTCTTGTGGCAGATCATCTTATTAGGTTTGAAATATGAATGCAATTTATGACAATTTTTTTAATAATAATTGTAGTCAGCCCTCATAATATATTATACATCATAAATAATTTTTTTATACATAAAAAAAATATAATAATAATAACTTTGTAATGCGTCATAACTTTTGAAACAACTAGTAGGTTAAGTTATTGAATTTCAATCAACTACCAGGATTTAAGACTCACTGCTGGCGTTATAATAATATTATAGTTAAGGCGGGAATATAATATCAATTCTGAAATCATTGTGTGAAAGCTGGTTCGTATTTTTAGGTTTTCTTTCCAACTTCATCACCTTGTCAGTGCCAACTTATAAAAGTCATCCCACCAAATATTTACATTCTGGAAATTAAATTATTATCTTATGTGTTGACTAACAATTTATTCACAGTTCCTGTGGGGGAAAAGAATGACACGTTTGCACAATATTGTAGAGAAGAAAGTGATTGCCCCAGGATTGGATCGCATTCTTAGGATCTGTTTTTGCTGCCATTCATTATTTATATCAATGATAGTGGGGATGGGGGATTTTAATACAGTATTTCGAGTATAAGGATAATTGTTCTTAATTACTTTTTTTACGAACTTGGTGTGTTTGCCAGTCTTTTTAAAGAGAAAATGACATATGAGAGAGGTGAGGGAGACGACTCGACGAGAGAGAAACATACAATTAAATAGATTTAATTATTTAATTATTTGAGTATAAAATATCTTCTTCTTTCATTGAACTTATTCGTTTTTCGTTGAAATTTGTATTTCAAAGTATGGGTCAGGCGGCCTTTGCCCATATAATTGAAAACGTTGGTAGTGTAAAAGCCAATCTTGCAGCCTTGACCAAGAAAAGGGCTCAAGGACTGAACTGGGGTAGCCGTGTTGGAAATACGCGTGGACAACACATCTTCTATTCACAAGAGAAGAGAGGCGGGATACTGATTTATTATATTTCAATATTTTAAAACCAAAATTCATGTCTACAATCAAATTCTAAATCAAATCATGCAATTATTCGTAAATTACACGTATCATTCAAACTCTCGTGTTTAATATTTGTGAAAAATTAACTAAACAAAAAATATTATGTTATGTGGTATATCATATGAAAACATCGGCCGTCACATAATGTTATTCGTTCACGTATTATAACATGATGCATTTCTTGCCAGCCGGCCATCCATGAGCGTGAGAGTTATCCTGAACTTGTTAGGCAGCTGGTCCTAATTCATCGACGCATTTGAAAACCCCGCAAGCTATAGAGTCTAGAGAGGCTGCAGATAAATCTGGCGCCACATATCCAATTGATCACATACGTACATATCGAAAATATGAAAATGTGGCATAGCATGAGCACATACCCAGCAGAGTCCTATTCCTCTGCCAGTGTGTCTTCTTCCAACTTATCCACCTCCTTTGTTGGCCCTTGTCCTTTCCCTAGTTGTTCATTGAAGTTAAATTCATATGGACCCTACCCTAACCCATTTGTTCAAAAAGTCATTCTCTCTACAAGAGCCTTGTAGTTTAAGAGATAAAGTATAGTAGCATTTACACCTGCATTCGAGTTCTTCGGTTCGATTCCTTTCTCCTTTAATATCTATTGAATAATAAAAAAGATATTTTAGTCATATATCCATTCTTAGCACTAAAACTATATATAAATAAATTCTACACCATTTCATTTCTATAAACAAACCCAAAAAATGACAATTGAGTGTTTTGGGTTTTTTTTTATGAGGTTTTGGGGTTGGGTTTGTTTTAAGAAATCAATGACAGTTTTGTAATTTAAAAAAAGTTAAAAACCTTTTTGTTATGTTGTAAATGGGCTTTGGGTGTGTTTCTAAAGTCTATTTCGTATAAGGTTTTTTTTATTTTATAATTTGGGTTCCTATATTTGGTATAATAGTGAATCTCCCTAAAAAAAATATATATGTTTAAGAAAAAGTCATCCTCTCTTAATTTCACACTCTACCCTTCATGAAAAAAGGGCATAAACCCACTATCCTCTGCCTATCTATTTAAAGCTTCAAACTACTCTTAGTCCTTTAACTTCTCTCCTATTCTTTCTTTTAGTCTCTGAGTTGGGTTGGTACTTTGGGAACATGGAGAGCCAGAGCCAGTACATTGGGAGCAATAGTGGGATGGATGGGGTGGATCAGAAGGAAGGGAAGGTAGCAAACCAGAGAAAAGCAGGGACTTGTGAGTCAATTCTGAGGATTTTGGCCTTCATGCTAACTCTAACTGCAGCTGTAGTTCTTGGGGTCAGTAAACAAACCGAAATTGTGTCAGTGAAGATCCTCCCAACCTTGCCTCCTATTGATGTTCCAGCCACTGCTAAGTGGCATTACTTATCTGCTTTTGTGTAAGCTCTCTCTCTCTCTCTCTCTGATTTGAACACTAACTAATTACTAATGTTTTCTTTGATGATACATCCACACATACAGTTTTTTTTTTTTTTTTGCATTTTTTAACTTCTTTTTTTTTTGATCTAGATCAAATCTTATCGTCTTCATATTGTGTTTGATTTGATATTGAATTCTCAAAGGCCTGTGAAATATGCAAGCCTATGCAAATCCCCGTCCAAAAGGATTTGCGTTTTTGTTGTGATTTTGCCGCAAAGAGAGCAGTATTAGTTCTTGTGGCAGATCATCTTTCGGTTTGAAATATGTATGCAATTTATGACAATTTTTTTAATAATAATTATAATCAGCCCTCATAATTTTTTTATACATAAAATAATATAATAATAATAACTTTGTAATGCGTCATTACTTTTCAAAGTATGGGTCATGCGGCCTTACCCATATAATTGAAAATGTTGGTAGTGTAAAAGCCAATCTTGCAGTCTTGACCAAGAAAAGGGCTCAAGGACTCACCTGGAGTAGCCGTGTTGGAGATACGCGTGGACAACACATCTTCTATTCACAAGAGAAGAGAGGCCATGACGTGCACTTAATTTCATGTTATTAGAGCACTTCCAGTGGTTAGCCCCATGGCAAGGGGGGCCTAGGGTAGCTACTATTCACTTAAATAGTGGCTGCCCTTACAAAAAGCAATGTGTGTTTCCAGCAGTTATCATGGCAAAAGGCAAATACTATTCTTTTTTTTTTTCACAAATTTGTTTACCTAAACAATTAATTTTGATAATATTTTCGGATTAGATTTTTGGGTTCGTACGTGTCAATCTTTATTATAAAATTCATATCTCAAGTCGGGTCAGCCTCCCCCGAGGGCCAGCCCAGTCTGTTGGGGTCCACTTGTTGCCCGGGCTAGCCTCTGTTGCTGGAATCGCTTTTTTGGCCCAAACAACCCCTCCCCCCGCGCCCTAGGGCTAGCCCAGTCTGTTGGGGTCCACCTGTTGCCCGGGCCAGCCCCTGTTCCTGGAATCGCTTTTTTGGCCCAACCCCCCCAAGCCCGTGCCCCAACCTTGCTGTTGGAATTACTCTTAGGGATACTAATTTATTATCTTTCAATATTTTAACACCGAAATTGATGTCTATTAACCCATCACAATCAAATTCTAAATCTAATCATGAAATTATTCGTAAATTACACGTATCATTCAAACTCCTGTGTTTAACATTCATGAAAAATTAACTAAACAAAAAATATTATGTTATGTGGCATCATATGGAAACACCGTCACATAATGTTATTCGTTCACGTATTATAACATGATGCATTTCTTGCCAGCCAGCCATCCATGAGCGTGAGAGTTATCTTGAACTTGTTAGGCAGCTGGTCCTAATTCATCGAAGCATTTGAAAACCCTGCAAGCTACAGAGTCTAGAGAGGCTGCAGATAAATCTAGCGCCGCATATCCAATTGATCACATACGAACATATCGAAAATATGAAAATGTGGCATAGCATATGGACCCTACCCTAACCCTTTTGTCAAAAAAGTCATTCTCTCTACAAGAGCCTTGTAGTTTAACAGATTAGTATAGTAGCATTTACACCTGCATTCGAGTTCTTCGGTTCGATTTCTTTTTTCTTTAATATCTATTGAATAAAAAACATATATGTTTAAGAAAAAGCCATCCTCTCTTAATTTCACACTCTCCCCTTCATAAAAAAAGGACATAAACCCACTATCCTCTGCCTATCTATTTAAAGCTTCAAACTACTAATCCTTCAACTTCTCTCCTATTCTCTCTTTTTGTCTCTGAGTTGGGTTGGTACTTTGGGTACATGGAGAGCCAGAGCCAGTACATTGGGAGCAATAGTTGGATGGATGGGGTGGATCAGAAGGAGGGGAAGATAGCAAACCAGAGAAAAGCAGGGACTTGTGAATCAATTCTGAGGATTTTGGCCTTCATGCTAACTCTAACTGCAGTTGTAGTTCTTGGGGTGAGTAAACAAACCGAAATTGTGTCAATGAAGATCCTCCCAACCTTGCCTCCTATTGATGTTCCAGCCACGACTAAGTGGCATTACTTATCTGCTTTTGTGTAAGTGCGCGCTCTCTCTCTCTCTCTCTCTCTCTCTCTCTCTCTCTCTCTCTCTCTCTCTCTCTCTCTCTCTCTCTCTCTCTCTCTCTCTCTCTCTCTCTCTCTCTCTCTCTCTCTCTCTCTCTCTCTCTCTCTCTCTCTCTCTCTCTCTCTCTCTCTCTCTCTCTCTCTCTCTCTCTCTCTCTCTCTCTCTCTCTCTCTCTCTCTCTCTCTCTCTCTCTCTCTCTCTCTCTCTCTCTCTCTCTCTCTCTCTCTCTCTCTCTCTCTCTCTCTCTCTCTCTCTCTCTCTCTCTCTCTCTCTCTCTCTCTCTCTCTCTCTCTCTCTCTCTCTCTCTCTCTCTCTCTCTCTCTCTCTCTCTCTCTCTCTCTCTCTCTCTCTCTCTCTCTCTCTCTCTCTCTCTCTCTCTCTCTCTCTCTCTCTCTCTCTCTCTCTCTCTCTCTCTCTCTCTCTCTCTCTCTCTCTCTCTCTCTCTCTCTCTCTCTCTCTCTCTCTCTCTCTCTCTCTCTCTCTCTCTCTCTCTCTCTGTGATTTGAACACTAATTAATTACTAATGTTTTCTTTGATGATACATTTACACACACAGTTTATTTTGTTTTGCATCATTTAACATATTTGTTAGACAAACGGACATGTTATATTATCAGACTGTAATTCAAAAACCATTAACAATCTCACAACATAACGTACGATGCGAGATGCGAGATATCTACCAAGACCTAGAAATCATAACCTTATAAGAGATTGGTGTGTGCAGTGGCGGATCCATGAATTTTCATTCCATGGGTCAATGTGTAAAAGCTTTAAAAAAAAAAATCTATACAAAATAGACCCATTAAAATGAAACGATAATACTCTAATTCATAATTAATAGATAAAACCATACAAAATACTCATATTCATTATCAAAGAGAACTGCTTCAACTTCAAAAAATAGACAAGCATTGCAATACACCAAAAATATATCTAAGAATGTGATAATAAACCAAAAAATTAGCGCATTCCTCTTCATCTTCCAAGGCGTCTTGTCCTATTCGACATAAGAACGGGCATATATTAGCGCAATCCTGCTCATTTTAGGGTATTTACGTCATTTTTGAGGTCCGTCGTCGTTTTGATTTTGGGCTTTATCTGCATTTCTTTTAGGTTCTAGCTCTCAAACTTTGGACCCTTATGAGTAATGTCTTAAGGGGAGCTTATTCAAGTAAATATTTCTTCAATACGTAAGAGTAAGGTTATTCTTGTAAAACTCTTTGTGGATTGAACATCTAAGGTTTTTAACCTAGATTGACCTTAGGTCCCTTTATGCATTCATACCATACATGAAAAACTGTTTTGTGTAAAAATATTGGCTAAGTATGAAAAATGGTTTTTTGGAATAATCATTTTCTCAAGATAATTTTTGGCGGCTTTTATTCCTTATACATCAAATAAAAAAACTTGATTTTATGGGATTTTAGTATGAAGTATATATTGACTTAATGAGCCATCATTTTTAGCCTAAATCGTATTTTGCACTAAAATTGATTTTTCATATTTTGATTTGGTGGGAATTTGATTTTTCTAGTATTTTTATTTGATTCCAAATGGGAGATACTTCCTTATTTACATTGTAAACTTAAGTAAATGGAGTAATATAAAAACAAATGAAAATAAAAGGACAAAGACATTTACTTAAATGTTGAAAGTGGGAATAAGGTAAGCTGCCTGTTGTGCTAGTGTGCTGCGCCCTCTAGAGCATTCTATTAAGCAGTTTGTGGGCAATTTGCAGGGGTCAACATCTTCACCCACAGTGGTGGATTCCGGGCTTGTAGGGGTCAATTGACCCCTCTTGCCCCTATGTGGATCTGCCCCTGGGTGTGAGTAAAGCTAGATGTGATTTGATACAATACAAATTGAAGCTTAAGGCCAAAATCATAAACGAGGGATTTCTTAGATCAAAACAAAACACATATCTCCTACATGAAGATCTGGAAGATCTTGGCTTCCAAATTACAGTAAACTCACATAGTTGACTCAGTCCTCCACCTACCCATGCCTTACCTAAATATTTCTGGCTATTATTCCCGTGATTGCATAAAATCCCCTATGCATGTGAGAAAACTTTACAAGTCCCTCTTTCTTGTTTTCTTTTATGTGGTGAAAGGTCAACATCAACCACAATATCATCTAAGTTTACAAGTCCCTCATAAGTACGTTATCCTCCCTTGTCAGAATTGTTGTCATTATCATCCTCCTTGAGATAGAGGCAAGGTCTTAAATATCGATGGTTCAAAAACACGGAAATATCGATGAAAATATCGGGAAAATATCGATATCGATAAAAATTGAATAAAAACCACGTAAATTGTGATAAATACATGGAAATTTTTAATGAAACTTTAGAAGAAGTTTATTTAGTCAATCATCTATTATTTTGACACAAAAAATTGGAAGGAAATGCATTGCATAGTGGGTTTGAGTGATTTAAGTTGATTATATTGCGAGCTAACAAACTCGGTGACTTAGAAAATCTGGAGTAATTAATGAAAGAGAATTAAACAGCCCCTAGTAATTTATTTATCATTTTTTAGTACAATGTTTTACACTTTATAAATTGCATGGTAAGATACATGAGTAACCTTATTTCACATTATTCACTGGACATGGTACACATTTGATTTTTCATGAAAATTAGGCACTTTACCATGCTTAAAAAATAATAGTGAAGATTGAAAATTAACTAAGAACATAAATAAATTTATCCAAGGAAGAATTAAATAGTAAATAAAGAAAATAATTATAGAGATTTAAGTAATTAAGCAACAATTTGAAGGGGAATTTAGTAATGTAAGTACTTATAATGAATAATAAAATAATCAATAACATTAAATGGATTAAATAGAAAAGAAATAAATTATATTAAGTAATTAGGTAACTGATCAACAATATAAAACAATAAGTAATTATGTTAATTTCTATTTTGAGAAACAGCTCGCAAGTATTGTAAATACAGATTCCATAGCTTATTATCACAAAGTGAGGACTGGCGTGGTGGTTAAGTCGCTACAGACCTTAGAATGGGGAAGAGGTTCGAACCCCTGCATGCATGTGGAGTTTTCTTTAATTTTTGAAAGTTCATATCACGATATTATCGCGATATATTGACCATTCGCAGCGGATAGAGGAGTTCTCAATGACAGAAACTTGCTTAAATGTTCTCAACTAGTTTGTCTCATTCATTTTCAAGAGAATGCTAACAACTTTCTCTCTAATTTTCTCTTATGACATATGTCATTTTCTTTACACTTAAAACAATGTGATTAATACACCAAAAAACCTAACTTTTATTTTTCATATTTACTCTTATTTGATGTATTAACTTTACTTTAATTTATTAGCCTCAATTTTTTACAACTTTGTAAAAAATTATTATATTAATTTATTAAATATTTAAAAAATCAAAATTAAAAACCTATCTCAAGTTGCCCCCACCTTCTTCCCCGAAGCCCATCACCTCCATCTCCCCACCATCTCCTTAGCGCCACTCATCCCCACCCCACCCTCTCCTCACCACCTCCCCATACTCTTCTCCCTCTTTTTCTCTCTTCCCCCAATCTCTCTTCAAACAAAACCAAGCCCCTGCAAGTTTTGGCTACGGTAAGAACACCCTCAAGGCCCAAGGCAAGCATTGGCCATTATACTAAATTTGGGTTTGAGGACCATCACCAAGCACCAACAACAACGACCAAGCCCAAATTTAAAAATCTCACCTTAAAGTTGCAAACTTTAATCTAAGAAATAAACAAAATGATTTTGATGGATTTTGATTTTGATTTTTTTTTTTTGGGGGAGATTTCATGTTGTTTCGGTTGTGAAGGTCTGGCTCTCTCAAAATGATGAGAGGGAGGATTGGATTTGGGGCTGCAAGTCTCTGATTATTTGAAGAGAGAAAAAGTTGTAAAAAAAAAAAAATTTGAATGAATTGAAGTAAACATTAAAGTCAATACATCAAATAAGGGTACATATGGAAAACAAAAGTTAGGTTGTTTGATGTATTAATGGCATTGTTTTAAGTGTAAAGAAAATGACACATGTTATGAGGGAAAGGGAGAATGTCCAAAAAAGAAGGTTGTTAGCATTCCCCAATTTTCAATCAGCTAGTGCTGGACACTGCAGTCTATAATTTATAGACTGTTGGCGAGTCCTTACTTAGTTAGGATTTTGGTTCCTTACTATGTTAGGATTTTAGTTACTTACCTATTTGTCTAGTCCAATTATAATTAAGATTTATTTCCTATTGTAATTTAGATTTACTTTCTATTGTAATTTAGATTTATTTCCTATTTTATTTAGGGTTGTACTTATATAAATACCTCCATATTGGAGAAGAATAAAAATATGAGCGAATATGAGCGTATCTAAGCATAACTGAATATTTACCCTACTTTGTTCGACATAGACTATGTTTACTCACCACCTGTAATCGGGGTGAATATTAACATCGCACTAATTACCTTTAGATGAGTGTGATTTAATCAACCGGTTACACAAATGAATGGGTATTGTAATGTTACCAATTAACAGTGGCGAGCAAAAAATGTGTGTTGTTAAGAACTCCAACAACTAAAACTATCACCATATCATATGTCATATCATTTCATGACTAAAATTTCCTTCTTTTTGTTTTGGTACCTCTAGATTATTGATAAATAATTATTGTATAATTCTAGTAACTAATTTTACCAAGGTTGACTATGTGCTAGGTACTTTCTGGTAGCAAATGCCATAGCATGTGCATATGCAGCATTTTCCCTGGTCCTTTCGTTTGGGAATCGGGGCACCAAGAGCGGCTTAGGGCTGGTGATCATCTTCCTTGATCTGTTAATGGTGGCATTGCTCTTCTCCGGCAATGGAGCCGCCACGGCAATTGGTCTGATGGGGTACCAAGGGAATTCACATGTGCAATGGAACAAGGTCTGCAACGTGTTCGGGCAATTTTGTAACCAGGTGGCAGCTGCAATAGTCCTGTCCCAGCTTGGATCGCTAGTATTTATGTACCTAGTTGTGCTTGCTGCCTTAGGCCTCCACAGGCGGTCTAAGTAGAATAATGGCATGCACTGCACCCTCTAATTTGCAATACCTATAACAGAGGAAGAGCCCAGTTTTTATTCTCATGTCAAGTGTGTGCATAATAAAGAAATTTGATTTCTTTCACCAATATTTCTTCTGAAGTATTATTTGTCCACTATAGTATTTCTGAAACTGCTTATAATGTTGTCAATTGCTTTCAAAAGTCTACATGGAAGCAATTACATCATTATGACATAATCTCTCATGCAAAAGTTGAAGAGTATCTTCAATTTCAAACATTAATTGGAAGGAAAATAAAAAGTTGGGTTGGTGGGGGCTTTCTTGTGTTCACAAAGTGTTATATATACACAGAGAGAGAGAGAGAAATAGGTCTTTGATTTTGTGGCTTCTGTTTTCCTAAGGGTGAAATCAAAGGTTGATAAAAAGAGTTCCTAGCAAATTTTTTTTTTCTGATTAAAAGTCTTGAAAGATGAGAAATATTGTTGAATTTGGTTAGGCCACTACCTACTAGAAGGTAGCACAGTCGTCAACTGGAGCAAAAGAAACCACTTGTTCTTCAAGGTCAAAACCAACAAAATAGTTCTGTTGCTGGACATTTCCAAATATGGACAACTTTTCATTGGACCTCAACATGGCAAGGCACCAAAGCCCCTTCTTTGCTTCAATGTAAGTAGTTTGTTTCATTAGAATGACTTCTGCACCATCAAAAATGAATGTCACATCAGGTGCTGCAGATTCCAAGTCCTCAAAACTTCCTTCAAAACACAACTCAAACCATTCGCTTGGTCCTCTCCTTTGTGGAAAATCTATGGCTTCGCTTAGTGCCTTGATCAATGCATCATATGCTTCTGATCTAAGAAATGTGTAAGTTGTGCCTGAATCAATCATAAACCCTCCTTCCCCATCACTTGTCATGTTAAAAATCCCATCAGGGAGAGGTACATTTTGGTCACCAATGCGAATTCCAATAAGAGTGACATAGTAATACCGATCCTCTCCCTCCAGAAATGGAGTTTGCCCACCAGAGATCACTGCCTCTGATCCAAAATACATCCTGCTTCCCGATCCCTCGTTGTTCGGGAGCACCATGCAGTATGAGAACTTTTTTATGCCTAGTTGAGAAATTAAGGACAGGGGCTGCCGGCTCAAGCCGAGAGCACCTGCTTCATTCCCAACAAAATGCCATGAAGAGTAGTCAGAACAACCAAAATCCAAGTGACCAACATCCACAAGGTTCCTCTCAGGGTCTTCAAATGCAAACTTGTCATGGGACAGAGTTCCCTCTGTTGTAGAACCATCTCCATATCTTACCCTATAGTAGCAAGGGTCAAGAAACTCTGCGCAGGTTCTCCTGCGTACCCCTAAAGCCTCACATGCAAGGGAATCACACGGATCTCTCCTGCGTACCCCTAAAGCCTCACAGGCAAGGGAATCACACGGATGGTGACCATAAGAGGAGGATTTTGCAGGGTTGAAGACAGGGGATCTTTGTGAGCATTTGACCCAAATGACCTCACTTCCAGTGTCCATGAAGGCATGTACTTGGGTAGGGGGAGTGCCCACAGAGAAAGTCACTATGTACTCACCATTTTCAGGGACTATTCTAGAAGAGATATCTTGTTCTGAGGATGAAAAGGTGGTGGTGAGTGACTGGATCTGGTTAAGACGCAAGACAGAACGATAAGCAGCAGCTTGTATACGATCATAGGCAGTCATGGAATGATTGTATGATGGGGATAGAGGTGAGTCACGGTGGATCAGACGAACCGAAAAGCCATCACCTGCAGTACTGCTGTTGATAGAGTTTATGGATTGAAGAATAAAGATGGTGTTCAAGAAGAAGAAAATGGTGGAAAAGAGAGAGGGCGGTGATATGCCCATTATCTAATATATGTGAATACTGCATCAGAATTTAAGTACCTAGCCAACTAATGCTTTTTTAGGAAGGTAATCTATGCATTTTGGTGCAATAGTTGTCTATTAATAAGGCAGCATTAGGAGTAGATTTAGTTATTAATGTATACCATGTAAGTTTGTGAACTAATATAAAAAAAGTAGGTCAAGAAAGGCATCAAGGATGTGGTACCTTTACTTGCATCGAAAGCAACTGAGTGAATAATATTTAGACATTAGAAAGAATTGTTGCATGGTTAGGTATTTTATGGTTAAGGGTTCATATTGGAAAAACAGCCACAGGAAGCTGAAGAAAAGCTTCAAGGGTGTGAATGCCTGTCTTGGAATCAAAAGATGAGGAAAGACTAATATGATACAAAAGCATGTCCAAGCTCCTGGCCATGGCTATACAGCTAACCTAGCTAACCCCCGTGCCAAGTCGTGATCAGAAGGTAGCACAGCCAACTGGAGCAAATGAAATCACTCTTTGTTCAAGGTCATAACCAAAATAACAGTTCTGCTGCTGAATATTTGCAAATGTGGACAACTTTTCGTTGGACCTGATAATGGTAAGGCACCAAAGTCCCTGCTCTACTTTAATATAAGTAGTTTGCTTCGTTAGCATGACTTCTGCACTGCACCATAAAAAAGAAATGTAACATCTGGTCCTGCAGAGTCCAAGCCCTCAAAACTGCCCTCAAAACTTCCCTCAAACCACTGCTCAAACCATTCGATCGGATCTCTCCTTTGCAGCAAGCGTATGGCTTTTGCACAGTGCAATGACAATTATGTCTAAAATTCTGGAAGGGAAATATTCGTGGGATGATTCCTCAACCTTCGATCTTCCTTCT
>NW_018921445.1:66087-84499 GCF_002207925.1 Prunus avium
CAGAGAGAGAGAGAGAGAGAGAGAGAGAGAGAGAGAGAGAGAGGGTTTTTTCGGGTGAGAAAGCAATTAAAAAGAATTACCTCAAATGTCTTGCGTACCTATGTATTTATAGTCTACTTGTGTGCTAGGGTTTTGGGAGAATAATCCAGGATTATTCTTCCCCAAAATCCAAGAGGAAATTATTCCAAGAGATTTGGTGGAGATTGGTTCCCTGATTTAGGGAGATATTCCTATCTAAAATCAAAGATAATTTCCCTAATTAAATAGACTTTAATTATGGTAATTAGTTTGACCTAAGAAGTATTCCTTTTCCACGTGTTGTCTTCTTATTGGCCGGTGAAATATATGTTCTCACAAATGCGCCCCCCAACTTCTGCATTGCGATTGTGAGGCATGGAGGCGATGAGAAATATTTACTGGGCTTTCTTCCTTGAGTTGGGCTTCTAATTGGAGTAGGCTTTTGACTTCTTCTTGGAGTTGGGCTCCCAATGGTAATAGGCTTGTAATTCCTCCTTGACTTAGGATGCCTAACCTTTATAAATACAAAGCTTCTTTTCACTCCTCTTCAAATTGCAAACTTTTCATCCTCTACTTTCTAACTTGTGAGAGAGATTTTGAATGAATGTACTGATTGTCGAGGAGAGGAGTCGCGGTGCACGCCAAGGTAGGTCGATTTTTTTTTCGCAGCTAGGACAAGCTGGGTGGGCCCGACTGGTTGTCGTCATGAGCAACGCTACTGCAGGCTCCCATGAATTTCCCTTTTTTTTTTGCGGCGAGGACCTGCTGGGTGGGCTTAACTGGTTGTAGTTGTGACCACATGGGGTGGCCAGCACGGCCAGCTATGATGGTGACATCGATTGCTGGAGTAGGCTACTACCGTTTTTTTTTCATGTCATGGGCCAGGCCCATTTGACTGATGCGGTGCAGTGATGGTGCATCCTGGAGTTGTGGAGGCGATGACGAGCTGCAGGCCTGGTGCTATTTGGGCCGTGCAAACGGTTTGGTGTGGATTGGGGCATGCCTACTGTTCCTTTTTTTATTTGGTCGCAACTTAGGGTTTTGATATGCTATCAACTTAGGGTATATTATTCTTATTCAATAATATAAGAGAATTATTTGTATAATACGTGAATTTTGTGTGTTTTACTAAAAATTTTGCAAAAATTATGTTTATTATGCATTAGAAATACGTACGTACATATGACTAACAACATAGCATCTCGCAATATCTAATCAGCCGTATTTACAAATAATGGAAATCTTATTTTGCATTAGAGTCTGGGTTCTAACGAAAATTATGACTTCTTAATTATCATTGGCTCAAATTCAGCCATATTTTTATGTAGTCACATATCACATATAAACCGATTTGGCAGCTGATACAGGATCAGCTTAACTTTTGTCCATTTATTCAATTTCATAATCTCTGGAATTTTGGTTAAGGTCGGATGACATATCCTCTTTACAATATGAGCCAACAATTCAAGAGATGGAGTTCTATGAATCGATTGAATTAGTTATGTCTTTATAATTTTATGTGCTTTATTAATGTATTATATATATAATATGTACATCTGACTAATGTTTTAATGTGTTTATGTTTTTTTTTATGTAGATATCATGATTTCATCCACACCTAGCACCACAGCTCCAGCTACTTTTCAATGTTAGGAGGAATTTAATGAAGTTGGATTGAATTTGGGTTGTAATATATATTTGGATTGAATTTTGGTTGTATTTGGCTTGTAATTTATTTTAGAACTTATTTTGTTGAAGTTTGATTGAATTTGAGTTGTAATTTATATGTTGAAGTTGGATTGAATTTGGACTGTATTTTTGTTGAAGTTTGATTCATTTTGATGTGTTGAAAGTTTGATGGAACCTTAAATTTTGGGTATATTGGTATATAAATACATTTTGGGCAGGTCTGTAAAAAAATAAAAAAAATAAAATTTTGGGCCCATGCCCAAATCGGAACAGCAGGAACCGAACTAAAATCGGACAGGTCCGGGTTGGTTCGGATTTCTATATGGATTTTTAAGCAGAATCGGTCCAAATCAAACCAGTCTACATTTTCGATTCAAATTCCATTTTTTAACGAAAACCGGTCCAAACCGGACCGTGCTCACCCCTAACATTTACTCATTGCAGAGAAGATATACAAAACACTCTTTGAGAGATGCAAATTACAATGGTACCCTTTATTCACCCAACACGTATGGCATCACCATAATGTGCAGTTACATGCAGAGGTGAGATTCACAATACAAAAATTAGAGGAAAAAAATTTCAACTATGCCTCTGCCTGTGTTAATTGTGGTGGTGGGCTCTGCTTTGAAATTCTTTTGTAAAAAGAAAAGAGGGAGGTCCAGAGAAGAAAGATGAGCAAAATGGTGGCAAATATGGAGACGCCGACGGAGAATCCTAGATGGTTGCAGAAGGTGTTGTAAACGTTGCAAAACTCCGACCAGTTGAAGTTATCGTTGCCCATTTGTAAGGTATATACAACAAAGCCAAAGCTGCCAGTGGCCGAGGCTACCAGCCCCAGTGTCAACTGTCACATTATAATTTTGCACGGATTAGTTTAATTTTGTGTTTACTTAAGAAAAAAAAAATGTAACACATGGAGAAAGAGAGAGCTAACATATAGTGCAAATTTAGCTAGGTTCACTTTGGAGAGAGAGAGAGAGAGAGAGCTAACCACATCAAAAAACGCAAAGAGGAGCAACATTGTTGGGGAAGTTGGAGCTAAGCTGACGTAGCACAAGTAAATAGATTTTCAAGTGAAAATCCTAAAGAAAGATAATCTAGAATCCACCAGGAAATTAGAGAGAAAATTCTCTTTGATTATTTGATAAAAGTCGAGATGCTCTCAACCAAGCATGACAGCTGATTAAATACAACGTTCTCACCCTTTGGACTGCCCTGGGGAGTTATTGAAAACGTAACAGAAAAGAAACGGAAAGTCTGTAAATTGAATACAATTTTTAAATGAACTTTTGGAAGGCCAAATGACCTCAGAAGCCCAAAAGCCACCATATGTCACAGCAAAGCTGTGAGTTGGACTCGTGACGTTCTTCCCTTTTCGAGATGGTATTATGTAACTCAATCGGAGCTCAGACGCCAAATCTGTAAATTCCTGCCACGTCCTTTTTCACTTCTTCGCTCCAATTCTTCTTCACTCCAATTCTTCTTCAATCAATTAGAAAATCCCAACGATACGCCTTCCTTCTTTTCCTCGTGCCATGATTGACCATATTTCGTCCTACATCATAAGCAGATGACTAAACAAGATGATAACTTAATAATGATGTTATAAAGGCCTGCCACAGAGAATACCACCACAAAGTATCTGCACATATGTAATCAATCTTCAAAAAAAAATAACAAGTTTTAAAACAATATTAGTGACGATTTCATTGGATTGGCAACAACAGCTCCCTTAGCAAAAACATATTTTGCAAAACAAATTATTCGTAACAAACATTGAAAACAAAGGAAACAATTGACTAATAATGGTTGAGTTTGAGAGTGCTTTTCTAATAGTTTCAAAAGTGTTTTCTAAAGGCCAAAGGAAGACTTTGTAATTCATCTTGCACTCAATGGTTTGTGTTGTCTATTGTAAACAAATGTTAATGATAAGAAACCTTCATACTAAAGCACTCTAAAGAATACGCCTTCAAATTAATCTAGATTATACACATAACTCTTTGTAGAACGTTTGCTTTTGTTAAAGAACAGGTTTATATATCGATATTGTCAATAATGTATCAATTAGAGAAATGTTCTCGATACTTAGAGTTAGGGAGTTGCATGTATATATATTTAATTTAACTCACATGAAAGATGGTGACGCAGTAAAATTGGATAAAAAGGTTCCGTAGTAAGAGGTATCGTCCTCCCAATCTTCTGATCGCCTGGTAGTTAACATGGACACAACACAAATCATTGATGACACGATCAATAAGCTCGTAATTAGAAAACTGCAGCAAAAGTAAATGACAGGCTTCTTAGTTGATCCCATCACTAATCACTTTTAATGTCTCTGGATATTGAGCTACAAGTGGCAATTATAAGTAGCAGATTAAGGTTGACAAGACAATATTAGGGAGTGGTCAGAACAATCAGTAATATATCAGAGGCAAACTAATAGGTTCAATTCAGGGGAGGAATTTGTGGTTGACTTTCTCTGCCGCCCAAATGTTTTATCTGATTTTTTTTTTTTGGGTTAGTGGCATACTATGAAGTATATGTAACATCTTATGGGCTATACAGGTTGAGCCAATTCAAGTTAAAAATAGAAAATCTAAGACTATCTCCAACCATGTTGAGGCTAAACTCAAATTTTCACCCTCTAAAATACAACTATTCATGTATTTTTAGGACTCAAATTGTTTTTTCCTCCAACCTTGCAGACTCATAATTTGAGTCCGCAACTTTATTAAATTGTTTAAGAATGCTTAATCTCTAATTTTCTTTTATCATTAATTTTTCTTGACATTATTTTTGTTTCAACATTCATGATTTAATTTTCTGAACACTTTGATCTAAAAAAATTCAAAAATAATTTTACTTAAAGAATAAAAGCAAGTATAACAAAAAGATGAGTATTTATAGAGTTTGGGATGAGTTTTGAGGTTAGATCTAATTTAGATTAATTATAAAAATTATTTGACTGTTGGATTTAAATTTCAGCCGTTGGATATGAATTTTTCCCGTCGAGATTGCCTAAAAATAATCATGGCCATTGATTATATATAGAAGTTGGAATTAAAAATAAAATAAAATGGGAAACATCAACTTCTTTGCAATAGCTGTTGGTATATTTTTGTTTAAAAAGGATCAGGAGCTTTCAAAATGGAGCCGTTGAAAGGAGGTGAGTGGTCGACATCAGTCTGCAGCACAGGGCCCTCTTTTTTCACCTTTCACATGGGCTGCACAGCTGGTTATTGGGCTCCACAAAAATTTCCAGTCCAGGCAATATCCAGACTGGTATTCCGCCCAATATTTCGCCTGGACTCAAATTCCACCTGCCCAAATACATGGGTTGGAGATGAATTTTGGACTCGAAACCTAAATTTTGACATGGGTTGGAGATGGTCTAATTTTTCTTTTTGGGGAACTCAAGTCTCAAAGGGATGCTTGGGAGAATCTTCTACTTGGTAACTTCATTTTCTTTATTTATCTTTTTTTTTTTTGTGGCCAAAACATTACTTTATTTAATTGAAAGTATGATAATTGCATCTTCTCAATTATGCACTATGGGAGGAGGAAGGTGTTATCTGTACTGTGGTCCTCCTCCAAGCTTTAAAAATTGTATGCACTATGGGAGGAGGAAGGTGTTATCTGTAATGTGGAAATCAGAGTTTCATTTAATGACATCATGCCTAAGGGCCTCTACAGAAGCTCCAAAAGTTTGTTGTACCTTACTTCGATCAAACACTAATTTGGGATACGACCTTGATGATCCTGCTGAAGGGTCTTTACCGAAGGCAGAAGTTATCATGCCGATTTAGGAACGTGTGTTGCTACCACATCAACTTGCAAAAAGTCTCACATCGAATAAATGTGCAAATATCCCAATACTTTTTGTCTATTAAAGGGCAATGTTCCCAAAATGGAAAGGTAAATTAACCTAAACCCTAAGAAATGTGCAAATATCCCAATACTTTTTGTCTATTAAAGGGCAATGTTCCCAAAATGGAAAGGTAAATTAACCTAAACCCTAAGAAATGTGCAAATATCCCAATACTTTTTGTCTATTAAAGGGCAATGTTCCCAAAATGGAAAGGTAAATTAACCTAAACCCTAAGAAATGTGCAAATATCCCAATACTTTTTGTCTATTAAAGGGCAATGTTCCCAAAATGGAAAGGTAAATTAACCTAAACCCTAAGAAATGTGCAAATATCCCAATACTTTTTGTCTATTAAAGGGCAATGTTCCCAAAATGGAAAGGTAAATTAACCTAAACCCTAAGAAATGTGCAAATATCCCAATACTTTTTGTCTATTAAAGGGCAATGTTCCCAAAATGGAAAGGTAAATTAACCTAAACCCTAAGAAATGTGCAAATATCCCAATACTTTTTGTCTATTAAAGGGCAATGTTCCCAAAATGGAAAGGTAAATTAACCTAAACCCTAAGAAATGTGCAAATATCCCAATACTTTTTGTCTATTAAAGGGCAATGTTCCCGAAATGGAAAGGTAAATTAACCTAAAACCAGTGCCAAGGTCTTGACTATCGCTTTCTCTCTTTCCTTTGCAGACCTTACGTCGCTTGCCGAATATTACTTCTGCCTAATCTACCGAAGATAACCACATTCTCATTCCCCACAAGTTGTATCCAGATTTGGACATCAACACCTCTTTAATTAGAAGATAATGTGTTCATGTTTGACATTTTATAACGTGTAATTTTATGTGACAATTTAACAACATAAGACATCGAATTGCCCAATTTTAAAATATACGGAATAATGGAAATCTTCTTTTGTACTATAGTTTGGCTCGAGTTTGAGTCATATATATTCAGCCATGACATGAGGACTTCTTGTGCACTTGTAAAAATCCACACAGGGGTTCAGCTTGGAGAACAATGGAGACAAAAATGTTCATTTTATATTTGGGGGTTAGAACTGCATCTGCAAGAAAAACCTTATGGTTTGAAATTTATTATCTTGGAATCTAAATTGGGTTTGGAAGGTGCAACGTCTCTCTCTCACAGTTGACTGGAAATAAATTTAAAGTTTGTATGCATTATTAGTTGCAGAAATTAATTAAAGTGTATATATGCTTCATTAATCCTAGCTGACATAGCCGTCGATAAATAATTAGCCTCATAATTAGCTCAGACAAATAATAAATGAAAGTAGACATTTTTATTTTGTCACTACAGTTCGCCGTGCACGTTTTCTGCAGAATTTAAGTTTCATAATGCTGCGCTTTATATATGCAGCAAAGTAAGGTAGGTACATATATACATGTATGTATTAACATTATTTACCTGTATGTCAGGTACATAATTTAATGTGGGTGCTTGTCTGATCGATTGGTATAATATGTGAGTCTTTACTTTTTATTGATTAAATTGTATTTTATCTATATATTAGGAATATTATAAAGGAAAAAAAATTCAAAATTCAAAATTTGGAATTCAATTTCAAGGAAATAATGCATTAAATTTAGATTTTCAATGTGTTTTCCTTATTTACCTTAAAGGGTAAAATCGACACAACAAAAAAGTAATAAATGTCAAAGGACCTACATCTAAAACCAAAAACACGAGGACTAGACCCAATGATAGCTAATCGTTTTGGACTTAGATCTAAGAACCCCTACTTTTTATCTAAAATTTTGACCAGCACTGTTATATGAGGTATTCTCTAATTCAGTTTAATAACATTAACATTTTTTAAATATTTGTCACCTTCAATCGAAAACTCTGACCAGCAAGGTAGAAAAACTTGTATGAAACGTGTGAATTGTTAGCACTGTTTTGTTATTTCCAATTAGTCACAAACTGCCACGTGGAAAAGTTATCACACGTGGCATGTCGTGAGTAGTCGAAAATAGCAAACGTTTCACACAAGTGTTTCTCATTATATGGGATCTCTGTCACCTCGATCGAGATCAAATCTTATCGTCTTTATATTGTGTTTGATTTGATATTGAATTCTCAAAGGCCTGTGAAATATGCAAGCCTATGCAAATCCCCGTCCAAAAGGATTTGGGTTTTTATTGTGATTTTGCCGCAAAGAGAGCAGTATTAGTTCTTGTGGCAGATCATCTTATTAGGTTTGAAATATGAATGCAATTTATGACAATTTTTTTAATAATAATTGTAGTCAGCCCTCATAATATATTATACATCATAAATAAATTTTTTATACATAAAAAAAATATAATAATAATAACTTTGTAATGCGTCATAACTTTTGAAACAACTAGTAGGTTAAGTTATTGAATTTCAATCAACTACCAGGATTTAAGACTCACTGCTGGCGTTATAATAATATTATAGTTAAGGCGGGAATATAATATCAATTCTGAAATCATTGTGTGAAAGCTGGTTCGTATTTTTAGGTTTTCTTTCCAACTTCATCACCTTGTCAGTGCCAACTTATAAAAGTCATCCCACCAAATATTTACATTCTGGAAATTAAATTATTATCTTATGTGTTGACTAACAATTTATTCACAGTTCCTGTGGGGGAAAAGAATGACACGTTTGCACAATATTGTAGAGAAGAAAGTGATTGCCCCAGGATTGGATCGCATTCTTAGGATCTGTTTTTGCTGCCATTCATTATTTATATCAATGATAGTGGGGATGGGGGATTTTAATACAGTATTTCGAGTATAAGGATAATTGTTCTTAATTACTTTTTTTACGAACTTGGTGTGTTTGCCAGTCTTTTTAAAGAGAAAATGACATATGAGAGAGGTGAGGGAGACGACTCGACGAGAGAGAAACATACAATTAAATAGATTTAATTATTTAATTATTTGAGTATAAAATATCTTCTTCTTTCATTGAACTTATTCGTTTTTCGTTGAAATTTGTATTTCAAAGTATGGGTCAGGCGGCCTTTGCCCATATAATTGAAAACGTTGGTAGTGTAAAAGCCAATCTTGCAGCCTTGACCAAGAAAAGGGCTCAAGGACTGAACTGGGGTAGCCGTGTTGGAAATACGCGTGGACAACACATCTTCTATTCACAAGAGAAGAGAGGCCGTGACGTGCACTTAATTTCATGTTATTAGGGATACTGATTTATTATCTTTCAATATTTTAACACCGAAATTGATATCTACAATCAAATTCTAAATCTAATCATGCAATTCTTCGTAAATTACACATATCATTCATTCAAACTCGCGTGTTTAATATTTGTGAAAAATTAACTAAACAAAAAATATTATGTTATGTGGTATATCATATGAAAACATCGGCCGTCACATAATGTTATTCGTTCACGTATTATAACATGATGCATTTCTTGCCAGCCGGCCATCCATGAGCGTGAGAGTTATCCTGAACTTGTTAGGCAGCTGGTCCTAATTCATCGACGCATTTGAAAACCCCGCAAGCTATAGAGTCTAGAGAGGCTGCAGATAAATCTGGCGCCACATAAATTATTCGTAAATTACACGTATCATTCAAACTCTCGTGTTTAATATTTGTGAAAAATTAACTAAACAAAAAACATTATGTTATGTGGTATCATATGAAAACACCGTCACATAATGTTATTCGTTCACGTATTATAACATGATGCATTTCTTGCCAGCCGGCCATCCATGAGCGTGAGAGTTATCCTGAACTTGTTAGGCAGCTGGTCCTAATTCATCGACGCATTTGAAAACCCCGCAAGCTATAGAGTCTAGAGAGGCTGCAGATAAATCTGGCGCCACATATCCAATTGATCACATACGTACATATCGGAAGTATGAAAATGTGGCATAGCATGAGCACATACCCAGCAGAGTCCTATTCCTCTGCCAGTGTGTCTTCTTCCAACTTATCCACCTCCTTTGTTGGCCATTGTCCTTTCCCTAGTTGTTCATTGAAGTTGAATTCATATGGACCCTACCCTAACCCATTTGTCCAAAAAGTCATTCTCTCTACAAGAGCCTTGTAGTTTAAGAGATAAAGTATAGTAGCATTTACACCTGCATTCGAGTTCTTCGGTTCGATTCCTTTCTCCTTTAATATCTATTGAATAATAAAAAAAGATATTCTTGTCCTTTCCCTAGTTGTTCATTGAAGTTAAATTCATATGGACCCTACCCTAACCCATTTGTTCAAAAAGTCATTCTCTCTACAAGAGCCTTGTAGTTTAAGAGATAAGTATAGTAGCATTTACACCTGCATTCGAGTTCTTCGGTTCGATTCCTTTCTCCTTTAATATCTATTGAATAATAAAAAAGATATTTTAGTCATATATCCATTCTTAGCACTAAAACTATATATAAATAAATTCTACACCATTTCATTTCTATAAACAAACCCAAAAAATGACAATTGAGTGTTTTGGGTTTTTTTTTATGAGGTTTTGGGGTTGGGTTTGTTTTAAGAAATCAATGACAGTTTTGTAATTTAAAAAAAGTTAAAAACCTTTTTGTTATGTTGTAAATGGGCTTTGGGTGTGTTTCTAAAGTCTATTTCGTATAAGGTTTTTTTTATTTTATAATTTGGGTTCCTATATTTGGTATAATAGTGAATCTCCCTAAAAAAAATATATATGTTTAAGAAAAAGTCATCCTCTCTTAATTTCACACTCTACCCTTCATGAAAAAAGGGCATAAACCCACTATCCTCTGCCTATCTATTTAAAGCTTCAAACTACTCTTAGTCCTTTAACTTCTCTCCTATTCTTTCTTTTAGTCTCTGAGTTGGGTTGGTACTTTGGGAACATGGAGAGCCAGAGCCAGTACATTGGGAGCAATAGTGGGATGGATGGGGTGGATCAGAAGGAAGGGAAGGTAGCAAACCAGAGAAAAGCAGGGACTTGTGAGTCAATTCTGAGGATTTTGGCCTTCATGCTAACTCTAACTGCAGCTGTAGTTCTTGGGGTCAGTAAACAAACCGAAATTGTGTCAGTGAAGATCCTCCCAACCTTGCCTCCTATTGATGTTCCAGCCACTGCTAAGTGGCATTACTTATCTGCTTTTGTGTAAGCTCTCTCTCTCTCTCTCTCTGATTTGAACACTAACTAATTACTAATGTTTTCTTTGATGATACATCCACACATACAGTTTTTTTTTTTTTTTTGCATTATTTAACTTCTTTTTTTTTGGACGAAATTTAACATGTTTGTTGGAAAATCTAACATGTTATGTTATCAGACTGTTATTCGAGAACTATTAACAGTCTCACAACATAACATACTATGCGAGATGCGAGATATCTACCAAGACCTAGAAATCATAACCTTATAAGAGATTGGCTTGAGTAAAGCTAGATGTGATTTGATACAACACAAACTGAAGCTTAAGGCCAAAATCATAAACGAGGGATTTCTTAGATAAAAACAGAACACATATCTCCTACATGAAGATCTGGAAGATCTTAGCTTCCAAATTGCAGTAAACTCACATAGTTGACTCAGTCCTCCACCCACCCATGCCTTATCTAAATATTTCTAGCTATTATTCCCGTGATTGCATAAAATCCCCTATGCATGTGAGAAAACTTACAAGTCCCTCTTGCTTGTTTTCTTTTATGTGGTGAAAGGTCGACATCAACCATAATAATATCATCCAAGTTTACAAGTCCCTCATAAGTACGTAATCCTACCTTCTCACCATTGTTGTTGTCATTATCATCCTCCTTGAAATAGAGTTCTCAATGACAGAAACTTGCGTAAATGTCCTCAACTACTTTGTCTTACTAATTTTCAATCTGGTGCTGGACACCGCAGTCTATAATTTGTAGACTATATGTTTACTCACCACCTATAATCGGGGCGAATATTAACATCGCATTAATTACCTAGATGAGTGTGATTTAATCTACCACCTACACAAATGAATGGGTATTGTAATGTTACCAATTAACAGTGGCGAGCAAAAAAAGTGTGTTGTCAAGAACTACAACAACAAAAACTCCTCTAAAATTTCCTTCTTTTTGTTTTGGTAACTCTAGATTATTGGTAAGTAATTATTGTATAATTTTTTGTAACTAATTTTACCAAGGTTGACTATGTGCTAGGTACTTTGTGGTAGCAAATGCCATAGCATGTGCATATGCAGCATTTTCCCTAGTCCTTTTGTTTGCGAATCGGGGCACCAAGAGCAGCTTAGGGCTGGTGATCATCTTCCTTGATCAGTTAATGGTGGCATTGCTCTTCTCCTGCAATGGAGCCGCCGCGGCAATTGGTCTGATGGGGTACCAAGGGAATTCACATGTGCAATGGAACAAGGTCTGCAACGTGTTCGGGCGATTTTGTAACCATGCGGCAGCTGCAATAGTCCTGTCCCTGCTTGCATCTCTAGTATTTATGTACCTAGTTGGGCTTGCTGCCTTAGGCCTCCACAGGCGGTCTAAGTAGAATAATGGCATGCACTGCACCCTCTAATTTGCAATACCTATAACAGAGGTAGAGCCCAATTTTTATTCTCCATGTCAAGTACTAGCTAGTTTGGTGTGTGCATAATAAATAAATTTGATTTCTTTCACCAATATTTCTTCTGAAGTATTATTTGTCCACTATAGTATTTCTGAAACTGCTTATTGTTGTCAATTGCTTTCCAAAGTCTACATGGAAGCAGTTAGATCATTATGACATAATCTCTCGTGAAAAAGTCAAAGCGTATCTTCAATTTCAAACATTAATTGGAAGGAAAATAAAAAGTTGGGTTGGTGGGGGCTTTCTTGTATACACAAAGTGTTATATATATATATATAGAGAGAGAGAGAGAGAGAGAGAGAGAGAGAGAGAGGAGAAATAGGTGTTTGATTTTGTGGCTTCTGTTTTCCTAAGGGTGAAATCAAAGGTTGATAAAAAGAGTTCCTAGCAAATTTTTTTTTTGTAATTAAAAGTCTTGAAATATGAGAAATATTGTTGAATTTGGTTAGGCCACTACCTACTAGAAGGTAGCGCAGTCGTCAACTGGAGCAAAAGAAACCAGTTGTTCTTCAAGGTCAAAACCAACAAAATAGTTCTGTTGCTGGACATTTCCAAATATGGACAACTTTTCATTGGACCTCACCATGGCAAGGCACCAAAGCCCCTTCTTTGCTTCAATGTAAGTAGTTTGTTTCATTAGAATGACTTCTGCACCATCAAAAATGAATGTCACATCAGGTGCTGCAGATTCCAAGTCCTCAAAACTTCCTTCAAAACACAACTCAAACCATTCGCTTGGTCCTCTCCTTTGTGGCAAATCTATGGCTTCGCTCAGTGCCTTGATCAATGCATCATATGCTTCTGATCTAAGAAATGTGTAAGTTGTGCCTGAATCAATCATAAACCCTCCTTCCCCATCACTTGTCATGTTAAAAATCCCATCAGGGAGAGGTACATTTTGGTCACCAATGCGAATTCCAATAAGAGTGACATAGTAATACCGATCCTCTCCCTCCAGAAATGGAGTTTGCCCACCAGAGATCACTGCCTCTGATCCAAAATACATCCTGCTTCCCGATCCCTCGTTGTTCGGGAGCACCATGCAGTATGAGAACTTTTTTATGCCTAGTTGAGAAATTAAGGACAGGGGCTGCCGGCTCAAGCCGAGAGCACCTGCTTCATTCCCAACAAAATGCCATGAAGAGTAGTCAGAACAACCAAAATCCAAGTGACCAACATCCACAAGGTTCCTCTCAGGGTCTTCAAATGCAAACTTGTCATGGGACAGAGTTCCCTCTGTTGTAGAACCATCTCCATATCTTACCCTATAGTAGCAAGGGTCAAGAAACTCTGCGCAGGTTCTCCTGCGTACCCCTAAAGCCTCACATGCAAGGGAATCACACGGATGGTGACCATAAGAGGAGGATTTTGCAGGGTTGAAGACAGGGGATCTTTGTGAGCATTTGACCCAAATGACCTCACTTCCAGTGTCCATGAAGGCATGTACTTGGGTAGGGGGAGTGCCCACAGAGAAAGTCACTATGTACTCACCATTTTCAGGGACTATTCTACAAGAGATATCATGTTCTGAGGATGAAAAGGTGGTGGTGAGTGAGTGGATGTGGTTAAGGCGCAAGACAGAACGATAAGCAGCAGCTTGTATACGATCATAGGCGGTCATGGAACGATTGTATGATGGGGATAGAGGTGAGTCACGGTGGATCAGACTAACCGAAAAGCCATCACCAGCAGTACTGCTGCTGATAGAGTTTATGGATTGAAGAATAAAGATGGTGTTCAAGAAGAAGAAAATGGTGGAAAAGAGAGAAAGGGCAGTCATATGCCCAGTATCTAATATATGAGAATACTGCATCAGAATTGAAGTACCCAGCCAACTAATGCTTTTTTAGGAAGGTAATCTATGCATTTTGGTGCAATAGTTGTCTATTAATAAGGCAGCATTAGGAGTAGATTTAGTTATTAATGTATACCATGTAAGTTTGTGAACTAATATAAAAAAGTAGGTCAAGAAAGGCGTCAAGGATGTGATAACTTTACTCTTGCATCAAAAGCAGCTGAGTGAATAATATTTAGACATTAGAAAGAATGGTTGCATGGTTAGGTATTTTATGGTTAAGGGTTCATATTGGAAAAACAGCCACAGGAAGCTGAAGAAAAGCTTCAAGGGTGTGAATGCCTGTCTTGGAATCAAAAGATGAGGAAAGACTAATATGATACAAAAGCATGTCCAAGCTCCTGGCCATGGCTATACAGCTAACCTAGCGAACCCCCGTGCCAAGTCGTGATCAGAAGGTAGCCCAGCCAACTGGAGCAAATGAAATCACTCTTTGTTCAAGGTCATAACCAACATAATAGTTCTGCTGCTGAATATTTGCAAATGTGGACAACTTTTCGTTGGACCTGATAATGGTAAGGCACCAAAGTCCCTGCTCTACTTTAATATAAGTAGTTTGCTTCGTTAGCATGACTTAACTACACCATAATTAACATCTGGTCCTGCAGAGTCCAAGCCCTCAAAACTTCCCTCAAAACACTGCTCAAACCATTCGATCGGATCTCTCCTTTGCAGCAAGCGTATGGCTTTGTGCAGTGCAATACGTCTGTTTGAGCAAAATTCTGGAAGGGAAATATTCGTGGGATGATTCCTCAACCTTCGATCTTCCTTCTCTCGCTTCCTCAATCCCTGCGAAATAAATAGGAGTAAATAGACCACACCCGCGGGGTGTTGGCCAAAGGCCCTCCGATGCCTAATTTAGTTCAATTGGATCTTGATAAAGATACGACAATAGCTAAAATGAATGGAGTTTTCTCTCATTGGGAGAGTCGGGTGGCCTTAGCCGTGTGTAGTGGCGCTTAGCCGAGAGAGAGAGAGAGAGAGAGAGAGAGAGAGAGAGAGAGAGGGTTTTTTCGGGTGAGAAAGCAATTAAAAAGAATTACCTCAAATGTCTTGCGTACCTATGTATTTATAGTCTACTTGTGTGCTAGGGTTTTGGGAGAATAATCCAGGATTATTCTTCCCCAAAAAGATGATAGAAATTATTCCAAGAGATTTGGTGGAGATTGGTTCCTTGATTTAGGGAGATATTCCTATCTTAAATCAAAGATAATTTTCCTAATTAAATAGACTTTAATTATGGTAATTAGTTTGACCTAAGGAGTATTCCTTTTCCAAGTGTCGTCTTCTTATTGGCCGGTTAAATATATGTTCTCACAAATGCACCCCCCAACTTTTGCATTGCGATTGTGAGGCATGGAGGCGATGAGAAATATTTACTGGGCTCTCCAACTACATCTAGGCTTTCTTCCTTGAGTTGGGCTTCAAATTGGAGTAGGCTTTTGACTTCTTCTTGGAGTTGGGCTCCCAATGGTAATAGGCTTGTAATTCCTCCTTGACTTAGGATGCCTAACCTTTATAAATACAAAGCTTTTTTTCACTCCTCTTCAAATTGCAAACTTGCCATCCTCTACTTTCTAACTTGTGAGAGAGATTTTGAATGAGTGTACTGCTTGTCGAGGAGAGGAGTCGCGGTGCACGCTAAGGTAGGTCGAATTTATTTATTTTTCTTCTTTTTTTTTCACAGCTAGGACAAGCTGGGTGGGCCCGACTGGTTGTCGTCGTGACCAACGCTGCTGCAAGCTCCCATGAATTTCCCTTTTTTTTTGCGATGAGGACCAGTTGGGTGGGCTTAGCTAGTTGTCGTCGTGACCTTATAGGGTGGCCAGCGCGGCTAGTTGTGATGGCGACATCGGCTGCTGGAGTAGGCAACTACCATTTTTTTTTCATGTCATGGGCCAAGCCCATTTGACTGATGCGGTGCAGTGATAGTGCATCCTGGAGTCGTGGAGGCGCTGACGAGCTGCGGGCCTGGCGCTATTTGGGCCATGCAAGTGGTTTGGTGTGCCTTAGGCCACGCCTACTGTTCCTCTTTTTTTTTTGGTCGCAACTTAGGGTTTTGACATGCTATCTACTTGCAATTTTATTCCCTTTTCGCACCTATTCACCGATCATGTCTTCCTATGAGGGTAGCCGATCACTGAGTTCATAAGTTCCTTTGTACTTGTAAGGTGGTTCCAAGGTGCACAAGAAATGATTCATGGCTAATCTGCATCGTGTCACAACCGATGCTTTTACCATACCTAATGACGTGTGCGTCAAGCTAGCGGTGCCTTCGACTAACGATGTGCCTTGTGTGGATCCGAACGATCCGAATGCCAGAGTTATCACATTCTGTCCATTCTACTTCTCTTTAGGCTTCACGTTCCCATTATCAAAGTTCTTCAAGAAAGTGTTCTATGCATGGAGTGTGCCCCAAGCCAATCTACCGGGCGATCATGTGTTTTGAGAATCTGAGCCGTTTCTTCAAGTTGGATTTGATGGTGTAGCAGTTCTTTTACTTCTTCGAAGTGAGGCGTTACGAGAACTATGCTTAGGTCCTTGTGTACCAAGCTGTTTAGCAATCTCAGCCAAGGAGATCACGTATAGCGCGTCGATATGTTGGAGGTCAGTGAACGGTGGGAAGGCGAGGCCGGAGAAGGTCCACTTGTTCCCCTCACTTAATACGATGATACGTCGTACTTTATTGATCTGCTTCAACTTTGTTTGAATTTCTTTGATGTATGACTAACTGACTTATGTCTTCTGCTTTCAGAGAATGACATCAACAAGAAGCTGGATCTTGAGCCGGACATGGCTAAGGTCCGTTGGGCCCTAAACATCCTTGTGAGGTTTCGCGAATGGCGTTGGCTGTTGAGCGAGTAGCGGAAAGAAGTTGGTGGTCTACCCCTCCCAAGGATGTTGAGAGATGGAAGCAGTATGGCCCAGACTCGGACGATCTGCCTGCCGAATGGGAGAAGTCCTCGACCGAACTCCCTCAAAAGAGGAAGGCTGATGCCAAGTCCTCCAAAGATGAAGCTGGAACCTCGCAGGCAAGGGACTTGTCTCCGTTAAGAAAGAAGCCAAGACTTCATTCTGCTGTAATCTAGTCTATTTCGAAAGAGGTCTCATAAACTGAGAAGACTCAAGTGGGAGCTGCTCCTTTGTCGTCTGCTAGGGTCAAGCACCTCGTCGGCGCAGATAGTAAGAAGATTGGTGACATGTGGAATGTTCGAGACATTCCACTCAAGTCTCCAACTGACAAGCTCAAGACCTGCAATCTGCCCGGTAAAGAAGTCTGTTCTCGAACTGATTCGCCTGTCGAGAAACAAAGAGCTGCTGACATTCCTCCCCGAAGTTTGATTCGTCTGCACCCGTCAAGGGATGAAGATCGAACTGGGAGGACTGCTTCTCCACCAAACCACCGTGATCCAGCAATCGAGCCACGAGCAGTCAAACATGGAGCTAATTTGGCGTCGTTGACTCAAAATTCACATATTATACACATAATTCTCACATATTATTAAATACAAAAAATATATATTTAAAAATATATATTTTTTAAAAAAATGGTATAGCCGCACGGCTAGACCCAGTTTTCCCCTAATTTTCTTTAAAAAGTAGTATAGTAGTGCGGTTATACTCTTTTTTTTTAATTTTGTTTAAAAAATAGTATAGCCGCACGGCTATACTCGTTTGACAAGTGGCGCATAAGCGTTGGGCAGGTCTATATATACAAATAGTATAGCCGCCCGGCTATACTAGATTTTTTTTGGAATAATTTTAAGAAATAGTATAGTAATGCTGCTATACACGTTTTTCCTAATTTTTTTTAAAAATAGTATAGCGGCCCGACTTTACTATTTTGACACGTGGCACCTAGGCACTAGACGCATCTTTTATATATATATAGTATAGCGGCAGTGGCGGACCCAGACTTTCGTTGATCTGGGGGCTTAAAAAAATTCAATGGGCTATGTGGGGGCTTTACTTGAGAAGGACCTAAAAATAATTAAAAATAATGAATTTAAATGGGATTATATGGCTGAAGTTTTTGGGTAAGTGTGGGCAGCTGCCCATAGTTGGCATTAATTGGGTCCGCCCCTATATAGCGGCGAGGCTATAATTTTTAAAAAGATTCTTTAATCTGGGAAATTTTGCCGGCATAGACCTATGCCGATGATAGTTCATCGAGAGAGGCTTTTTAAAAAATTTTAAAAATATAAAATTAGTTTCTTTACTTTTGTTTTTTGCCTACTTCTTTAATGTAATATATTTAATTAAGTAATATCTTAGCCTTTTGAATTACTTTAATCAATAATTATATTTTTATTTTTATTTAATATAAAAAAATTAAAGAAAAAGTCCACAAAATAATTAATTTCTATTTATTAAGTCTTTTGTGAAATCGTTTGGGTGTCTTAATTAAATTTCTCCATAGCCCAA
>NW_018921445.1:85018-112714 GCF_002207925.1 Prunus avium
AAAATTGATTAAAAAGTATTAAAAAGCAAAAGGGTGTGTAAGTAGAGAAAAGGGGAGTGGAGAAATCATATCCCTAAAAATAATATATAGTTTTCAAAAATGGTATAGCCGGCCGGCTATACTCAGTTTTTCCCTAATTTTCTTTAAAAAGTGGTATAGCCGTGCGGCTATAATCGTTTTTTATTTTTTATTTTTTTAAAAAAAGACGGGAGCATAGGCGCATAGGCGCATAGGCACCGCCCGGCGATACTAGATTTTTTTTGAATTTTTTTTAAAGAAATAGTATAGCCGACCGGCTATACTCATTTTTCTTAATTTTTTAAAAAATAGTATAGCCGCCTGGCGTTACTGTTTTGACACGTGGCACCTTGGGCTGGGCCCGTCGTTTTTTATTATATATAAATAGTATAGCCGCCTGGCTACACGTTTTGAAAAGAATTTTAATTCGGTAAATTTCGCTGGCATAGACCTGTGCCGACAAACTTTCATCGGGGATTTTTTTTTTTAATTTTAAAAATGTAAATTAGTTTCTTTACTTTTTTTTAGGCCATTACTCGAGTCTCTATTTCCCCCTTTTGATTTTTTACTTTTTCAGAGTTATTACCCATAGAAAGATTTTAGCACTTTCGCGTTTAATAATGTATTATACATGTACTCACATATTTCTCATGTTTAATACACATATTTTTTTTACAAAAATTTCAATAAGGCACACAAAATTCACGTATTATACACATAATTCTCACATATTATTGAATTAAAATAATATACATTTTTTTTAAATGGTATAGCCGCACGGCTATGCGCAGTTTTTCCCTAATTTTCTTTAAAAAGTAGTATTCCCGTGCGGCTATACTCTTTTTAAATTTTTTTTTTTTTAAATAGTATAGCCTCATGGCTTTACTCTTTTGACACGTGGCACATAGGCGCTGGGCGGGTCTTTATATATGTGTATATATGTATATATATATATATATATACAGAAATTCTCTTATGCGGACATCCGGACGTTATTATCGTGCGGACGCCGTGTATTTCGTACTACACCTCTATGTTTTCCTGCTTGTTTACAATAGGATCCGCACAATAATAACATGCGGACATCCGGATAAGAGAATAACTGTATATATAGGACAAATAGGTCTTCGATCTTGTGGCTTCTGTTTTCCTAAGGGTGAAATCAAAGGTGTTGGAAAAATAATATTATAATATTGATTAGATATTATAATTTTTAATTTTTAATGTGTGAATGAAAATAATTATTTTGTTTAGGTATCAAGGGTTGCATCTGATACAATTGAATTAAGTTCAGTTGCATCTTTCCTTTGCATAAGTGGCGTCATTTAGTGAACAACCATTGTTATTATTCCAAAGGTCACTTAGGTTAATTATATAAAACCCATGTTGTAAGGCTATCCAACTAGTTCTTACCCATGGAAAACTAGAGAATTCCCCAGTGCTCTAGTTTTACTCTTGTAATCAATGCTGAGTCTAGTCTTGAGAGTACAAATATATAATTGGTTCGTCAGAGTCTTAAATTGAAGTGTTTTAATTTAGGATTATCGATTGTTGAACATTGGGAGATGGATGCCTATAGAACCACGAGCACAAGGGCAGGGGCGAAATATGTCTTTAGGACATTGAAATTCTTGTAAGCCTCAATCGCTAAAGTTGTCAATATTTCTATTTGTGTTTGTTGATTTACATTAATTCCATGTAAATTTGTTATTGTATTTGATTATTACAATTCTATTGAGAATTTTAATTATCTTTAAATTCATATTACCTATCGTTCGACCAACAGTCTAAAGACAGAATTCTGTTTTAAGAAAATCTAAAGACAGAAAAATATGGAACAATTTGGAATATGAACTAGTTCGTTTTGAAAGTATCTCATTAAGTATTGCTGCGATTGAAATTGAGCATGACCTTTCAACCAAAGTCACCCAACCAAACGAAGGGGTCCCATCTCGTTGAACAAGTTAACTATTTTGTTAATCGTTGGGGTCTGTTTGAATAATTGAGACTCGTTTCCCATATATTTAAATTGTAAGTATCGTGGGACTGTTATCCATATTGTTGTTTGACATCATTCTGCCTTGAGTATTTCGGATTTCATGTTAGAAATTCTAAATGCACATGCATGTACAACACTTGATCGGCATAAGATCACTTCGACAATTTCAGATTTTCTCAAAGAATTTTCTATGCACGGCACGCGATCAGTTAAAGATCATTTTGAAAGTTTGTTTATAGATATTTGTCTGCATGTATGTTATTTTTGAAATGAAGAAATCATGTCTGCATGTATGTTTTATTTCCATTGCAATCTGCAAACAAGAAGGAAACGGCATGAAAACCTTTGTTCTTGTTTAGAGAAGTATGCGAATGGGCGCATGAACCTGTGTGTATGCATGCTTGTGGGCTGCATTTTCAAAATTGGCGAACAATTCTTTGTACACAGAGAAATCATATTACATATTTGTACACAGATCATGGATGTGGTGTTAAGAAAGTAGCGAGTTGCTTTCGATTTGAACGGGTTGTTAACTTACATTAATGGTGCAGCCCCAGTAGAAGAGAGATGTTTATGTTTACATAATTGTATATATGAACCTTTGGGTTAATATGCAGATATGCAATTGGCATATAGAAAGATTGCATAAATTTGGTTTTGCAAATTTTTCTGAAGAAGGGAAAGCAAGTCAGTGTGTTGTCTAAATTTGAAAAGCACAATTGAAAAATACTTCCAAGTAAGTGTTGAGATGACCGGAACGTGGTACATTTCTGTCTTGGTAAGACTACAACTGAAATGTGGGGGCTAAGGCCTATTTTTTAAAGAATTAAGTTTCTAATTGTGAAGCTTTAAACTACAATGGATTGTATGAAGGAATCCATCACAATTTCCATTAAATGGAAATATTGAGAAATCGAAATTGTGGGGCTCCATTGCAAAATGTGTTGAGATGACCGGAACGTGGTCCATTTCTGTCTTGGTAAGACTACAACTGAAATGTGGGGGCTAAGGCCTATTTTTTAAAGAATTAAGTTTCTAATTGTGAAGCTTTAAACTACAATGGATTGTATGAAGGAATCCATCACAATTTCCATTAAATGGAAATATTGAGAAATCGAAATTGTGGGGCTCCATTGCAAAATTGCCCTAGATGTGTTTTTTTGGTCGAAATTGAGTTTCATTAAATAGAAGGTCAAAGCCCGATTACATCAAATTGAACTCAAATAATTGAGTTCACACAAAATGCAATACAAACAGACATAGAGCCCACTACAAATAAAACTAACAAAATGCATAGAGCACACATAAAGGCATAAAGCCCACAGAGAGGCCAAGAGCCCACATAACGGCAAAAAGCCCACAAAAGGCAAAAGCCCACAAAGCACAACACAACATTAGGAAACCCTAAGACCATTAACAGATATGTGCCGCAATTGCACTAGATGTAATTTACAAAGTTCTTAAGGTATGTAAATTCATTGGTAGTTTAATAGCAACCACAATTGTAAGAGAATTGTGGGGGTTGGCTTAACTATCTTCGTAATCTCATATTCGTGTAAGAATGGAAAAGTAATTTGCTTTTTAAAAGAGACCAGTAACTTTTATTTTAAGGTACAGAAAGGTTAAAGACTACAAATACCTTAAATGTGGGGGAAGTCTACTAAAAAGTTGGCAAACTACTTAGTAAGTCCCAACAAAACGTATGGAGGACTTTTTGAAAACAACTTCTCTCGAATGAATATAATTTAATAAAATGGAACAGTTTATAGTCAACCTAGTGGATCCAAAATTTAAAAGGTTGGCCTAGAGAGTGAGTTGAGCATTGAGGGGAATGAGGTTAAAGTCAACATATTGAATGAATCGGCCGAGCGGAAACCTAACCTAGTTGATTGGAGATCCCTTTCGTGTAAGAATGAAAAAGTAATTTGCTTTTTAAAAGAGACGAGTAACTTTTATTTTAAGGTACAGAAAGGTTAAAGACTACAAATACCTTAAATGTGGGGGAAGTCTACTAAAAAGTTGGCAAATTACTTAGTAAGTCCCAACAAAACGTATGGAGGACTTTTTGAAAACAACTTCTCTCGAATGAATATAATTTCATAAAATGGAACAGTTTATAGTCAACCTAGTGGATCCAAAATTTAAAAGGTTGGCCTAGAGAGTGAGTTGAGCATCGAGGGGACTGAGGTTAAAGTCAACATATTGAATGAATCGGCCGAGCGGAAACCTAACCTAGTTGATTGGAGATCCCATTGTCTAAGTTTAATAGACAAACTGATTGGGCATGATTCAAAGAAGTTAACACACTATACCTCATTCCTATGGTGGAAGAAGTGTGTTGTCTACAGAAGTATAAATGGTACTTTTGTTTAATGATACTATATCTTATAAATAAGAGGAATAGAGCAGACTATTTTGTTCAGCCAAACAAAAAGGTTGATAAAAAGACTTGCTAGTATGTTTTTCTGATTAAAAGTCTGGAAGGATCAGAAATATTATTGAAGTTGGTTAGGCCACTACCTACTAGAAGGTAGCACAGTCAACTGGAGCAAAAGAAACCACTTCTTGTTCAAGGTCATAACCAACAAAATAGTTCTGTTGTTGTATATTTCCGAGTATGGACAACGCTTCATTGGACCTCAGCATGGCAAGGCACCAAAGCCCCTTCTCTGCTTCAATGTAAGTAGTTTGTTTCATTAGAATGACTTCTGCACCATCAAAAATGAATTTCAAATCTGGTGCTGCAGAATCCAAGTCCTCAAAACTTCCCTCAAAACACAACTCATACCATTCGCTTGGTCCTCTCCTTTGAGGCAAATCTATGGCTTCCCCCAGTGCCTCGATCAATGCATCATATGCTTCTGATCTAAGGAATGTGTAAGTTGTGCCTGAATCAATAATAAACCCTCCTTCCCCATCACTTGTCATTTTAAAAATCCCATCAGGGAGAGGAACATTTTGGTCACCAATGCTAATTCCGATAAGAGTGACATAGTAATACCAATCCACTCCCTTCAGAAGTGGAGTTTGCCCACCAGAGATCACTGCCTCTGAGCCAAAATACATCCTGCTTCCTGATCCCTCATTGTCCGGGAGCACCATGCAGTACGAGAACTTTTTTATGCCTAGTTGAGAAACTAAGGACAGGGGTTGCCTGCTCAGGCCGAGAGCCCCTGATTGGTTCCCACGAAAATGCCATGAAGAGAAGTCAGAACAACCAAAATCCAAGTGACCAACATCGACAAGGTTCCTCTCAGGGTCTTCAAATGCAAACTTGTCACGGGACAGAGTTCCCTCTGTTGTAGAACCATCTCCGTATATTACCCTGTAGTAGCAAGGGTCAAGCAACTCTGCACAGGTTCTCCTACCTACCCCCAGATCCTCACAGGGAAGGGAATCACACAAGTAGTAACCGTAAGAGGAGGATTTTGCAGGGTTGAAGACAGGGGAGCTTTGTGAGCATTTGACCCAAATGGCGTCACTTCCAGTGTCCATGAAGGCATGTACTTGGGTAGGGGGAGTGCCCACAGAGAAAGTCACTATGTACTCACCATTTTCAGGGACTATTCTACAAGAGATATCATGTTCTGAGGATGAAAAGGTGGTGGTGAGTGAGTGGATGTGGTTAAGGCGCAAGACAGAACGATAAGCAGCAGCTTGTATACGATCATAGGCGGTCATGGAACGATTGTATGATGGGGATAGAGGTGAGTCACGGTGGATCAGACTAACCGAAAAGCCATCACCAGCAGTACTGCTGTTGATAGAGTTTATGGATTGAAGAATAAAGATGGTGTTTAAGAAGAAGAAAATGGTGGAAAAGAGAGAGGGCGGCGATATGCCCATTATCTAATATATGTGAATACTGCATCAGAATTTAAGTACCTAGCCAACTAATGCTTTTTTAGGAAGGTAATCTATGCATTTTGGTGCAATAGTTGTCTATTAATAAGGCAGCATTAGGAGTAGATTTAGTTATTAATGTATACCATATAAGTTTGTGAACTAATATAAAGTGTGAATGAGTTTTTTTATTATAAAAAAAGTAGGTCAAGAAAGGCATCAAGGATGTGATACCTTTACTCTTGCATCAAAAGTAGCTGAGTGAATAATATTTGGACATTAGACAGAATTGTTGCTGGGTTAGGTATTTTATGGTTAAGGGTTCATATTGGAAAAACGCAGGAAGCTGAAGAAAAGCTTCAAGGGTGTGAATGCCTGTCTTGGAATCAAAAGATGGGGAAAGACTAACATGACACAAAAGCATGTCCAAGCACCTGGCCATGGCTATACAGCTAACCTAGCTAACCCCCGTGCCAAGTCGTGATCAGAAGGTAGCACAGTCAACCGGAGCAAACGAAACCACTCCTTGTTCAAGGTCATAACCAACAAAATAGTTCCGCAGCTGAATATTTCCAACTGTGGACAACTTTTCACTGGACCTGATAATGGCAAGGCTAAGTCCATGCTCTACTTCAATGTAAGTAGTTTGCTTCGTTAGCATGACTTGTACACCATAAAAGAGAAATGTAACATCTGGTCCTGCAGAGTCCAGGTCCTCAAAACTTCCCTCGAAACACTGCTCAAACCATTCGATCAGATCTCTCCTTTGCGGCAAGCGTATGGCTTTGTGCATTGCCGTGACGAATACGTCATATGCTTCTGATCGAAGCATCGTATAAGTTGTGCCTGAATCAATAACAAACCCTCCTTCCCCATCACTTGTCACTCTAAAAATCCCATCAGGGAGAGGAACATCTTGATCACCAATGCTAATTCCATTCAGAGTGACATAGTAGTAGGCCTTTTCCTCTTTGATCAAATGGAGTTTGGCAGCACCACGCAGTATGAGAACTTTGTATTTCTGATCCAAAATATATCCTGCTTCCTGATTCCTCATTGTCTGGCAGCACCATGCAGTATGAGAACTTCGTTAAGAATTTAAGGACAAAGCAGCCCTGTTCAAGCCCAGAGCACTTGTTTGTTTGGTTCCCCACAAATTCCCATGAAGAGTACTTGGAACAGCCAAAATCCAAGTGTCCAACATCTACAAGCTCCCTCTTAGAGCCTTCAAATGCAAACTTGTCATGAGAAAGAGTTCCCCTTGTTGTGGAACCATCTACATATTCTCCTACATAGTAGCAAGGTTCACAAAAATCTCTGCCTCCGCAAGTGTTGCCGCTTGCACCTAGATCATTACAAGAAGGGGAATCGCACGAATAGTAGCTGTAAGAGGAAGATTCTGCAGGGTTAAAGACATTGGAACTTTGTAAGCATTTGATCCAAATGACGTCACTTCCAGTGTCCATAAAGGACTGAACTTGCCTACAGAGAAAGTCACTATGTACTCACCATTTTCTGGGACTAATCTAGAAGAAATATCATGTTCCTGGCGTGAGGATGGAGAGGAGGCGGTGAGGGAGTGGATGTGGTTGAGGCGCAAGAAAGAACGATAAGCAGCTGCTCATATACGCTCAAGGTTGGTCATGGAGTGGTTGTATAATGGGGAAAGAGGTGAGTCGCGGTGGATCAGGCAAATGGGGCAAAGCCATCACCTGCAGTGCTGCTGATAGCACTTGTGGATTGAAGAATGAAGGTGGTGTATAGGAAGAAGAAAATGCTGGGAAAGAGAGAGGCAACAACAGCCATATCCCACTGCATGCAGAAACTATGCACCTATGAGCCGATTGGTACTTTTATAGGAGTACAATCCAAAGCATTTTCGTGCATTGGTTGTCCATTTTACAACACTTTGGTGCATCAGTTGTTTATGTAAATCATAGAATTACTATATAGCTCAAGAGAAGCATCAAGGGTGTGAAACCTTTTACTATCATAAAAAAGCTGAGTGAACATTAGAAAGAATTACGGTTTATATTTGTAAAATTAGCCATAGGAAACTGAAGAAAACCTTCGAGGATGTGAATCACTGTCGAGAAATCAAAAGATATATACGGCCATCCATTAGTTGTTATTAAAAGAAAAGCTTCACGTTGCCCAAATCCAGAAATTGTGAGTTGAAACTATGCAATAGGGTTTAGTAGGTCCTCTTGCTCTGAAAGATCTAGCTAGAGTATAAAATTAACCTATCAAATGTCACATTCTGAAAATATCCCTCCGCGTCAGAAGTTTCAGCTTGAAGATATGTGAAATGATACAAACGCACTAGTAAAGTTAATTGAATCAAATCACTGACATAACAACAAAACTTGCATTGCCTTTGTAAGGAGAGCAATTATTGGAGTGCTCATCAACCATGGCCAAAACACATGGTTCTCTCGGTTGACCAAAAAAAAAAAAGACATGGTTCTCTCTTTTACAGGATACGAACGGCACATGGTTCTCTCTTTTACAGGATACGAACGGCACATGGAGCTTCAGATTTTCATTCATCCCCCAGGAGTTCAATAAAGAACACCTTCTTTGCTGGTTAGGTCCTCAATGTTTACATTCACTTGTAAGCCCGTGGTTAATAAACCACTAACCATTGCAGGAATATCGGATGTTAAAGATACGGCTAATGCCTGGACACAGGAACAATGTGTAAGCTTGAGTTCTCAAACAGACTATTGAACAAGAAAAACAGTTGCATAAATGGTATACCTTTCTGTCCTCTTCCTTCTGGTGCCTAATAACCTCCAAGGGCCACTCACTAACCAACTTTTGAAGCTCAACCACGATGCTGGACTTCTTCGCATCAGGTAAAGTCTGGCATACATAAATCTCAATGGCATCAGCAAATAGGAAAATATGAAATAAAATCATAACATGTAAATAAGTTTGACCATAATCTTGTCCTTAAAGGTAAGGTGGAGCCAATCTGAAACCAAAATCTGGAGTTGTGTTCAACAATGGAACTCACACCTCATGCAAAACCAGAGTAGGAACTATTCTCTCTTTGTATTTCAAACATTAAATTTACTAATGGGTGGACAGAAGTATTAAAAGTTCAAATATGGTCATTTATCCTGATATAATAAACAAATGAAATGAATCATAGTTGCTCCATTCATTCAACGGAGAGATTCTGTGGTACTGTTTAAAGAGCTTACGTTTCTACAAAAGACTCAGATTTCAAATTAGCTATTGTAGGACTTTTTTCCCCTATCAAAATATAAAGTGTAAAAGGAACCAAACCTGATTTAGAACTTGGATGATGGAAGCAGCTTCCTCGGGCTTATGTTCTAAGAGAAAACCCTGCAAAAAAAGTAGTAAATAAAAGTCAAAAAATACATGGGGTGAATTGATTGAAACTAATAGCTATACCAAACAAAGCTCTAACTGGAGATGCTGAGGCAAAAAACTTATAAGTTTTTTTTCTTTTTCTTTTTCTTTTTCTTATAAACAAAAAGGGGGATTCAAACTTGGAACCTCATTCGATATTGGCAAAAGAAATACCACTAGACAAAGAGCTAGTTGGTTCTAGCTTCATAGAAGCCATTTAACCAGATATATAGAGGAACTGTCACTTAACCACCTATAACCAGGTTTGAGCGGTTCTCTTACATATCTGGCAATAGAATCATCCATCTCCAGACCATTGCTTACTGGACCCAGCTACCAGTCCGTCTGGTTTTAACAAATACGTATGGAAAGTTTGGGGGGAGAATACAGGGATGTAAGGTTCGATACCTTAGCACATGAAAATCCACTCGCAACAGTGTGCTGCTTCATCGACTCAGATCTTAACTTCTCAATTTTCCACAATGATTCAACATCTCCTGCAAATGAGAAACTTGAAATGCTTTAAACAATATACCGGATGCCATCATAAAGAATAATATTCATTTGAAGCTAAGCATAACCTACTGGGGATGACGATAGAAAAAAATAATAATAATTTGGTCTCAAAACATAATATAAGAGAACAGAGAATTTGTAGAAACCTATTTTAGCAGCTAATTCCATCCATAGATCAAATGCAGTTTGCCGTAGCTTTACTCCAGCTTTGACAAACCTTTTTGAGTACTTAGACATCAGCTGCCAATTATCAGTATTGTAACAGATGCTGCAAATAGTCAACCAAAACAGATTCAAGATCATGTTAAGAACATTAAAAAAATTTAAAAGTGAAACCCTACAGAAAGCAGTAACCTTAGCTAATGATTATCTTGTTTCTTTGCAATGAAACACTACAGAGACCACTTGTGAAATCTGTACAGCATTTTGAGTTCTTTTCCACAATGAAACTTTGAAAGTTAAGAAGTAAAAGCACTATCACAGCAGTCATAGTTTATAACCTAGATACCTGAAAACGATATCTGCTGTACCAGGTTGCAAGGGTAAGTCATTCTTCTTTAAAAGACTCATTATTTCCATCATAAGTTTAGCATCACTGCGTTCTTTAGCATGTATCTGCGGCCAATTTACAGCAAGATTTTATTGCATCTAAATCTCAAGTACAAGAGAAACCTAAATGGTCAACATCCAATTTCATTAGTACCAGTAAATGGTGAGCAGATCCGATGGTAGGAGCCAATCCATACACATTATGTTTCCACAAGGCCTTCTTTCCTGCAATGTCAGATATATCAATTGATAAGATCCAGCAAGTGCAGAACTCTGAACACCCAGCATGGGTTTCTCTAAACTGTAGATTTAGAATTTCACTCACAAAAAGAGACCAAATTTGAGCCCTAAAAATAAGATTCATATGGCATACCAAAGTCAAGGGCCCCCACACGAGCACATGCCTTAGTAACCTCTCGGCAGAGATTGCAATTAAAATCAGAATGGATGCGAAGATTTGACAATCTCTGCAATCAATAGCAAAGCATACAACTGTCAACAGAAACAACTTAAACTTCACTTAGAGTATGCAAATTGAAAATGGTGAGCCAACCATAATGCTGAGAGATTAGGAACTAACAAATCTGCGTAGATTCTGCAAGATGTCAAATAGAAGCTTAATATCTTCATGCTTTTTGCAATTCTCAATCAATGACCATAACCAAGCATTGGGGGGCATTGATCGTTTTATATTCACAGATTGCAGCATTTTATCATACAGCTCCTTCACAACCTCTGCACCCAACCAAGAAAGAAGATATTACTAAAACAACTTAAACATCAATTTGAAGAAATTTACACCAAAGCAAAGCTACAACCTGTGGAACCACCTTCGACGGTACTCGCTTCAGAAGAAAAGTGCGCTCTCAATGTCATCATTGTGCACGTTGTGTGTTGTTCCATTGGCAGAAGAGAACCGCGAGTAATGCCTATATAATTCAATATCCTCATGTTACAAAATTATTGATTTCAAGATATAGACTTTGCTTGTTTGTTTGGTTCATGATAAAATACTCACAGATAACTCACTCAATTATGGTTAACGAGCCTATAAACACATGTTATAAATATAAATAAATAAAAAGTTAAGAATACCTGAGAACATAAAAACGAAAGACTCTAACTTTGTCACTAGAAACATAAGACTCAATAATCATTATCTTTTACCCTTTTATTCCTTTCATTTCCTCAGGTTTCTCAACAACCAAACAACATATAAACTATAGAAACTGCATCAACACAGGAAAAAAAAAAATCTCAAAAGTAATACTTTACTCCTTTGAGTTCAGGTTTGGTTTGCCAGATACTTCTCGGCAACCAAACAGAATATTAGTTACAAAAAAATTTCAACTAAATACAGAAAAGAGAAAGGTTCGCAATGAGAATTAGATGAGCGAATGCTGAGCCTACCAAAGAACAAGGAGTTTTGCGAAGAGACGGTGCTGAGGTTCCGCCATTGGAAAGAAGTGAGGGGAGCTTCGACAACTCGGACATCTGGAGAGAGAAATTGATCGGATTTGATAAAAATGGGAGATTTGAGAGCTCTAGAGAGCCTGCGAGTATTGGAGACCACTTGCATGGCTTTGAAGGACCGAGTCCAGTCTGATATTGGGGCTCCGAGTGAACTCGGCGAGTTTTGGAGAAAGCTAAAGCCCAGGCACTGAACGATCAGGGTTTAGAGGGAAGACCGGAAGAGAGAGGAGCATGTATTTGTATAACGGCGGTCCATGGTTGTTACTGTGGAACTTTTTTTCTTTTTCTTTTCAAGACCGTTAATGGAACTTCACTTCTAAGTTTTTGCTACTTGCTATATACACCCATGAAGTTTGATCATCACACCCAACAACAAGAAGAAATTACGAAATTTCAAACTTTACTCTCTATATATGGTGATAAAAAAGAAATAAAATTTAAAGGGTTTAAATGCAAATAGATTTTCTTAGTTACATTTTTCCAAGGGCTTCAAAAATTATAGGGCGACTACTTGAAGTTGGTGCAAATTAGTGGAATTACTTTTCAAAAGTATATTTGAGTTTATTTCTTTACTTTCATTTTTACCTATATCGGCATGTGATATATTAGTAATTATACTACTCTCAAGTGTATGCATAGTTTGAGATTTGCATTTTGCAAGTAAAATTGAGAATATATCTTAGTGCACTTAAAGCATCAGTTGGTCCGAGACAGTGAGCTCCCATTGCACCTAACTTCGAATCCCCTCTTTATATAGATTAGATTAACTTTAAGTAGTACGACAATGAAACATCTACTTTATAATGAAGACACAGATATTAGATACTTAGCTTGTATCCTTAAACATAATAGCACATGAGAATTTCTATTTTAATTAATACACGTATTTTGCAGAGACTTATGATTATTAAAGTGCCTTTGTTAATTAATTATTTGTTAAAGTTATTCATGATGATGATGATGTGGGGCTTTCGATCTCAGAGATGGGGCTTCAAGCCCCCATCCCATATGGGGATTTGATGAGTACCGCTCATCCCAATCCCCATCTTGATCGCCTTGAAGTTAGTTGTGGCAGAGAGTCTTTTTCTCATAATTTCTTGCACTGTGTAATGCAATTTGAAGGAGAAAATGACTCATATCAGCCTGACACTTGCAAGCCAACATCCTAAAGGGGTTGCATTTCCTCCATCCACCCATTGGCCTCTCTCTAGTGTTGCACAACATGCACTGAAACAAATTATCAAACAAAAATAATCTGATCAATGGTTCAAAGTATATATAATGACAGATGATCCTTATTATCACCTGGCAAATCTTTCATTGGTCCCTAAAACCATTCCCTTGAATTGCAGTATATATAATGTTTACATCAACCCAAGACTCATCACCTGGGTTCCACATAAATTGATAGAACAACAATAGCCTGGAAAAAGTTCGACGGACACATACAGCATTACAATCATTTGAATCATAATGCAATGGTACAGAATCAATTGAGAGGATAAAAACCGAATCCCCATTTACGTTGTTCATTAACGGTACAAGCTTTTCACTGCGCCTACCAGACTGGATATATTGTGAACCATGGTCATTGAGGAAGAACTGGAGGGGCAATCGTGCGGGTGTTGTATGATTTGCAGTGGTTGCATTTCTGCCCAATAATGTGGAAGTAAACTTCGGTAGTGTCGTTGCAATCATTGCACAGGATCCATACCTGCAAATTATCATTGCTTCTTAGACTTGTACATATAAAGAGTTCAGGATTAGTGGGACATTGCATTTTACACCAAAGAGAAAAGGCACGCCCTGGTATTAGAGCTAGACTAGCCTTGTTTTATAGGTAGGCCTGAACAAGGATGAAAAGTAAGTACCTTCTTGAACCGGTAATCCTCAGGCATCGTTGTTGCTTCTATCTGGCAGTTTGAAAATGTCAACAAATTAGTATGAAATCTTCATTGCTACCAAGTAACTGGTATCATTCAACCAAGACAAGAAAAATTTGTAAAGAAAAATGACTGAAATCTTTGTAAAAGTATACCTCCTCATCTATTCTCTTCCAGGTTCTGGACATGTCAATCACTGACTTGGAGCATATTGGACAACAGTATCTGAAAAATTTAACCAATTTGAGTTAGCAAGCAAAATAATCGTCTTTTGACTTGTAAACTAATGAAATTAAAGTGATTCCACTTACTTGTCACGCTTCATCATTTCATTGTAACATTCACAGTGCATTGTGTGACCACATTTCATTACAGTAGTGTCTTTCAGCGAGTCGAAAAGGAACTGCAGAACACAACATGATAGTTTTACCTGTTAGTTAGGACGTGACAAAAGTTTCCTACTAGTATAACTGCAAAGGAAATTTCAAGACAAACCTCATAACAAATGGGGCAGTGGTGCCGCATGGAGTTCTCCACACACAAGTGATTATCACGTAGGCCAACTGAATAGCAAGACCCTGAAAATATATAAAGCATCTTTATAAGAAACACTCCAACAAAATACCATTGTTAGGAAGTAACTTCTTCAAAGTTTAACAAACTTTTCCCCACCCATCCCCAAAGTCAGAGGAAGAAGTCCCACAGACAAGAAAGGTTAACTGGAAAAGATTTTTCAGAAAACCAAGATGAATAAGCTGATTTGTAAGCACAAAGAACTCAACGTCATAGAGAATGAAATTTCCCATAGCAAATAAAGATCCAATGTGGTACAGAGTGTAGAGAATGCAGGGCTAAAATTTTAATTTATCCCACAATTTAATCAATGATTGGTAGCCCAAAACCCAACTGGTTTTCCAAAACTAAAATTAGCACTAGAAAATGAATGCTATTGTCCAAAAGACAGATCTGAGTAAATCAAAATGTGAAACAAAATAGTATAGATTTCTTTATTTCAAAGAATAACTAATTGCTTGCAAGAAGTTCATTAAGAAGGCAAGTTTCCAATTTCAGCAACAATATTTCCATAATGGTTGTAAGTACATACCACACTTCTTGCAGTGATAGAAATTCTCACGACCGCCGATTCTGTTCTCCATATAACAGTTTAGATTAAGAAACTCCTCAATATCATGAATTTTTATGACAAAAATCAGCCATATAAAAACAGGAAAAAAAATACTGAAATTGTACTAACCTGCAGATCCCACAATCATTACAATGAAATTGCCCTTTATCAGTCTGCAAGGTATAAATGAAAAGGCAACTTCAAAAAAGGAGGAACCACCAATACCATATAAGATCACACACCAACTACCAAATCTGAATCTAGTTCATTTCTAGAGAAAGACTGATAAATCAACAAAAACAAAGGAAACAAACTTTTCACTAAATATTTCTTCTTTAAATTTCTGGGTACGGTAATTCAATTTGAGCAAATAGTAAGCTTACATCATCATCGTAGAATTTGCAAATTTCACAGAAATATTCCCCCATGCTGACGCCGCAGTTTGTACAGACTCGTGCAACCTAAAACCAATACAGTTATCGAAGAAAATCAGAACCAAGACCGTGTTTTTCTTTGCTCTTTTGTTTAATTTGGATTGAAACCAACATAGGAAGACACATACCGGCTGCTCTGTGTCACAAACTGAACAAACAACCTGAAACAGCACCACAATAAACACATTGAGAAAACTCAGAGAAGTAACACAGAAATAAAAAGGACAGAGTATGGCATATATATTCACGTACTTGTTTAACATCGTAGCGGACGAGCTCATGCCGATCAAAAGGGTTGCTCAACATGCTCTGAACAAATCAAATGTACCCAGATGAGAAACAGGTGCATAGGCCAACCACCAATGTTATGAATTTATGAATTGAAATGCTGTTTTAGCTAATGTAACAAATACCGTGGCTTCGTTGTGACAATGACGACATGGATAGATCTCGTTGCAGCACGGAGCTCGAATCTGGCATCTTCTTCTATAATGCTTGCATCTGCACGAAGAAAAAGCAAAACCCATAAGAGAAATGAAACAATCAGTCACAAAAACACGAACAAGAGCAAAAATTTGAAGGAAATGAAAATGGAAAGCAAAAAGAAGAAGAAGGATAAGGCGGGTGCGTACCCGTAACCCATCTTTCCAAAATCGAAACGTTCATTCCCTGAGCCTTCCATGAGAGTTGGAGAGGAGATTTGCAGAGAAGGCTAAAAGAATGAAGGGAAGTTTCCCGATACGGCAAGGATGGGTTGGTTGTTGGTTTGGCTCCGTTTGTCTCAATCCCTCAATTAGAAAGAGACAGCCATCACGTAAATGGGTTACGTTTCCATTACTTCCCTCATTAAAATAGTACATTTTTCTCATTATTTAAAGGCTCGAAGCTATTAAATATTAGACTTTGCAAAAAGATCTAATATTTTTATTGTTTTTCTCATTTTCCATGGTTGCGCATACCCACGTGGACAGAGTCAGAAAGAGAAAGAGAAAGAGAGAGAGGATAAGGTGAGTGGGCAGAGGCTGGTGACTTTGATGGCGAAAAGGATAGGCGCCGTGGTCTCAGCCAATCAAATTTCATAGAATGGGCGCAGGCTGACCAAACCAAGCAATCTTTTGCGCATTTTAACAAACACTTGCAAGGCCTAATTATATCAAACCCTTTTTCCTTTTTCATGGGGAAGGGGAATGGACCCATGAAACCAAATCCGGGCAGCTTTCTTTTCTCTTCTTTTCTCTCTTTTTCTTTCATTCCGTTTGGTTCACGAAACGAATTTGAGGTGAAATCACTTCTCATGTTATTTCCCAAGATATGGAAAATGAAAGATTCCTTGTTCATGTTTGGTAATACCGGGAAAGAAACCATAAGATATCACTTTATTTCATTTCCCATGTTTGTTTAGAGTGGGAATGGAAAACAAAGTTTGTATAATTTTTCAATTATACCCATATTAAATCAAATAAAAAATAAATTTAATAATATATTGTAATTCTAAATTATTAATGGGACAAAATCGTCATGAAAAATGTGCATTTAATGTTGGCTCATCTTCCCAAACTTTCTCATGAGAAGGAAAAACAAAACTCAAATTAGAAGGAGGGTTTCACTTTCCTCCTTACTTTCCCATATGCCATACAACCATTTCTCATACTCGACTTACCAAATATAGGAAAGCAATTAATTTCTCATCCCCAAGTCTCATTTTCTATGAACCAAACCGGACCAAAGTTTTTAACTGATAAAATGTTCAGAACTGATCGATGAATTTTACATATTGACCCAAAATTGAAGGACGACTGAAATTTGATAACAGAAAAAGGCAGTTAAGAGCCCTCACTCACTCACTGGCTTCGATTTGGACGCATCAAATGACTTCATCTTTATCCAGTTGTTTTCCCATATTCGGTTGTCTCTCACGCTACCTTCTGAATTTCTAGCTCCAATACTTTTTTCTTATCCAATTCATAAGACTCTAGTGGGATCTTGTGGCACCAAACCATCACTCCAGCAACCTTACATCTACAACATTATTAGAACAATAATTCAAATATGGTAAGTACTGAGGTGGAATTGACATGACTTCAGACATGCATCTTTAGGTTTATGGGAAGTTGGAAGTGTTTCTTTTTTGTACACTATTGCAGCTATATTTAATTTTCTTTATTCATTTTCTAGGGGTTTGTGCGAATGGATGTTATTGGAGCCTCAAAATCTGAGATCCTTCAAGCGTTTGGGCACTTCTGAATTTTATTGGTCTTCTTCATTCACATCTGCCATTTCAGATATTTCATCTCTCTCTCTCTCTCTCTCTCTCTCTCTCTCTCAACTATGTGCTAGCAATTCCAATTATTGCCAAAGAGCTCGCAGAGGTCGCTTCCTCTGCCAGGGTAATGAGGCCCTGCGCTAGACAAATGCCCATGAGCGAGCCAGCTCAGCATGGGCCCAAACGCCTATCTAGCCTTGGGTTAGGACAGATAAGGCCTTAAGGGATAAGCCCAACATGACTTGTCCTTATATTTCACGCCTATAGAAGATTAGCCCAAATCTGGAAGACTTCCCTAATGACTGTTACAACACTAATTAAGGGAGATCATGTTCACCTACTCTGGGTAAATATCTCACACGTTCCACGACAATAAACCAGTTATCAAAGAGCTAAATATAAACCAATATCGGCCTCTTGGAGAAGGTAATTGTTACTTGAACTAAGAAACCCTATTTTTATCTTTATATGGTCGAACTGACTTAGGCATTGGAGGCTCTTTGGCTCACACCACACTAGTGTGTTCAAGGACTTACTATCATCTCTCTTTTCCTAGTTTCAGGTTGCAAAAGTCCTTTCCGATGGCATACAAATTCATTCCCCACAAAGATATTGTAGAGTCCAATTTTTTCTTCCAAAAATAGATTTCTAAACTTTGTCTCATTGAGTATTGAGTTGGTATTGCCTGAATTTTGCAAAAGTTGGGTTCTAAATATTTCCCTAAAAAGTAATTTAAGATTTGATTCAGGAGTGTGTAGTTTTTCAAATGTGTTTTATTTCAAAACGTGAACAATCGAACAATTGAACGAATGAATGAACATCGCCAGAAAAAATGTTTCCTAATTACTAAGGCCTTTTACCTATCTAAAAATACACCAAGGCAAGGCACATTGATGTTGACAATGAGTTGCCAATAAACCCATCTCCACCTTGAAAACACAACGAAAAAAACGGTTCTATATATAAGCTATACCTGCATGACAACCAAATTACACCCATGCAAACCACAGCTCCAACACAAACAAATAACCAAATCAAAACACAACAGCTTTCATTGCCCCCATCTCTAATCTCTCTCTCTCATATTAAAGGGAGCTAAACACATTAATCTCTCAGCCTCTGTCTCCTCTCTCTCTCTCTCTCTCTCTCTCTCTCTCTTCCTTGAGACCTCACAACACAAACACACAATTGAAAAATGGGTTGTGGGGAATCAAAACTGGCGCTTGCCACCAGCAACACCATCCTCCGCCGCAAGAAATCCAACGTTGATGGCTCTTCCAAGAAGAGCAAAGACATCGAAACCGTCCTCGAAGACGTCGACAACGGCAGCTCAATGGTGCAACAACCAGCAGATTGTAAGAGCAGCGAACAAGTACTCGACAAGGATCATAAGGACATTAATGTAAATAACAATGTTGGCGGCGGCGAGCCAGTGGTGGCTGAGGAGAATGCGAAGGACATCATTGTAAATAACGAAGATGGAGATTATGAAGACGATGGTGATAAAGAATCCTTGGACAAAAGTAACAAAGAAGAGCACGGTGAGGCTGCGGAGAGGCTGATCACCCACGGCTCCCCGAACCGTTTCTTTTCGTCAAGGAAATTGGATGAGGAAGGAATTGATGGGATTATTTCTGAGGGCCGGTCTGGAACGTCTGACTATTACACTCCTCGCCATGGAGCCGGCAGCAAGGGTAGCTTGTACTTCAAGGTAGACGATGATATTCTAGAAGACAACAAAGAATTGGGTTTGGATGAGGAAGAAACAAAAGCCCCAGAGACACAACAAAATGGTTTGTGACCTCAATCATGTTAATTTAATACATATATATAGTTTATTTATAAAACTATACATATCACGTTGCATAAATATAAGCAACGTGCAGATTTCATATCACGTTGCATAAATATAAGCAACGTGCAGATTCATAATCTGGCAACATAAATATATGTCTGACAAGTCGTCAGTCAAATGTATTGTTTGCTAACCTAATTTGGTTATGTGTGTGTACAGAAGAGCCCGTAAAACCGGAGGAGAATTTGGTGAAGGAAGCAGAAGTGGCAGTCACAACAGCCATTGCTGAAGCCAAAGTGGTTCAACCCGAAGTTTCTATCCTTGATGAAGAAGAGAAGAATGATCTGAATCTGAAAACAGAGTGAAGGAACATGTGGGTGATTCGCTAGCCAAGGATTTGAAGACAAGCTTGGGTGTGAAAGGAAAATTAAATCTGAAAAGCTTTTTCTCCTACATTTACCTTCTTTTGTAATTGATCATCACCTAGTTTTTATTGGTTTTGCTCCTGTGCTGAACTCTTGCTATGCATCTAAACATGTAACTTGGACAGAGAATATCTAGTCATACCGTGTACTTGGCAATGATGACATTAAAAATTTGTGAAATTAAGTTGTTATATGCCAAACTTAATCCATCGATTTCAACCGCTTAATATTCTTGTAAGAATATTGTGAAATATAATATAGATCAAGATCGTGGGAAAAATAAATCTAAACAAGTGGTTAGTGCCGTATAATGTAATTGCATTTACGTATTCCATTGTTGGAAGGTGTATTATTAATTAGTAGAATAAACAAGGGTTGCCTAACTAGCTTATTACAAGTTGTAAAACCAAATTAACTTAAATTGAGACGTGAAATTTTTCCTTTTGCAATAGATTTTGCTGCGATCTTCGCGTCGATGATATATCGACATCCCGACATCCCGTGCATATGTAGTGAGACTAATTAATCGAAACATTTCATTCATACTTGTGTTTTGTTTTTAAGTAACATATTACATAGCAGTAAACGTAGCAAGACTAAACCTAATGCATTGCAGATAATTGAGAAGACTTTAGAAAAGAAAAAGGGGTTTAATTAAGTGTCAGGTTCTAAGTAAAGTAAGAAGAAATATAACCTTTTTATCAAGAAATTAGATGCATGGGACTAGAGCACAAAACAAAGTCTGAGGTAAGAAATTGCCAGGTTGATCAAATTCAAGTTATTCAGCTCGGTTACGAGTTATTTTACTCAGAAAATGGGCAAAGTAGACCCTCGATCTTGTTGGATGCAATTTGGATTTAAGCTATACAAGTTAGAAAACTTGCATTTTCTGCATAGAGAACGGCCATTATATTTACACAAGTAACACAAATGTCAGCATTCATATCCAAAAGAATGAAGATGAACATATTAATATATACACAAGTCATTCGCAGCCTTGGCCCCATCCCACCGATATTTTTCAGCTATGGCTTCTGAAAACAAAAGGCCTACAACGAAACAGCTTTTTCGGGACATAAACCTAAACTGACCTCTCTCAGATTTCGTCCAAGAGAATCATTGGCTGGCATTCTACAGAGGTTTTGCCCCAGCTTCTGACATGGCATTCAACTTTAGAACAGGAGTTGCAAGATCTCTGGACAGTACAAAATTTCCTCCAACATCTGTTCTGCTGTATTCCACTACTCCAGGACCCATCACAATTCTACACCGTCTCCATGTCTTGGCCATTAATTCAACACCAAAATAAACTAGATGGTCTGAAATGCTGTTCCCACTCACCGACCTGCACAAATTTCCCAAGAACTTGTATCATCTTTTCAGGTAAGATTGTTCTTTTCAACTTCAGTATTATATTGTTCTTCTACCAATAGAAGACGGTGGAAGAAAAGAAACCAAGGAGAAAACTTTTGATGACATCACAACACAAGAGAGATTACCTGCTGCAGGTTGGGTCCTCGCCAGAATCATCACAGATCTTCTCAATGTTATAAACAAGACTTTCAATTCCAATGTTATAAAGCCACACCTAGAATAAGAATAGGGCTCTCAATGGTCAGAAGAGAATGAAACTTCCAAAGTATGGTATGTTTATGATTCCAAAATTGTCTCAAAGGTGCAGATAAAGATGGATTTGGTTACAAAAGCAGTGTGCAAGTGTATATCCAAGACTCTTATTCATCTGGCATTATTCTCATTACTCAAACTATTCACAAATAATGGGCCACCAAGAATATGCTAGAATAAAGTACTTGCTCCGTTTATTCTCTAATTGATATTAAAGGATTCAAATTGAACACATAAGTAATCCACCTCTGTGGGTTAGAAAAAATACCTCTCTTGGGAAGTGGTGGTATGTCTTCTGAGGAAAATAAGTATAGTATGGAGGCAAATGAGGAACCATATCATGTTCATTTGTAACTCGTATAGTATTTGGCACAAGTTCGCTAAAGTAAGATGCAAAAGCTGCATTACCAATACGAGGTTGTCCAAATGTCATCACTTGAACATTTCTCTCTTTCTGATTGACCTGGATTACAAAAAGGAAAAAAGAAACATTTCAATGTTACTGGTTTGAAGAATAAGCTTCCAGAATAGAATACAATTAACATTCACAGAAGTAACATGAGTGCTGCAGGGCCAAGAAAAACTCCAGCAAGCAGTGAATGCAATTAAACAAAGGGAGTTTCACTAAAACACCCAAAATGGGGGCTGAAATTATAAAAAAACCCAACACCCAAAACACTTTATAAACACACCCAAAACCCATCATTACACACACTCAAAACCCATTTATAAACACACCCAAAAAATATACAATTGTTGATTTTGGGGTTGATTTTGGGTTTGTTTCTATGTTTAAATAGTATTTGGGTTTTTTTTATAAATACATGTCTAGGATTGGGTTTATTTATAAATTTGTATTAAACAAATTCAAAAGACCCTTGTGGAATAAGTTCACACTCTTTTACACTGACACACTAACATATCTTGATCAGTTGAAGTGAAAGGGGAAAAGATTAATTGAAGCTCCATTGGTAATAGCTACGTTGACATAACATATGAGTCAAGCTCTGACAGGATACGATACCTAATACTACTTAGTTGCTTGCTACTAAAGCTATTGCATACAAGTGATAACAATCCTCTCACATGACTTCAAATTACCTGCCTAAGGCTAAAACATTATAACTCGCTAACAGAAGTAAAGGTAACTGCTGACTAAGTGAACCATCAAATGTAACTATATTCAAAACCATGCATGCATTTATTGTTTAAGCAATCATGACGATGACCACAAACTACTGTTGAAGAAAAAAGACAACCAGTACATTACCCTGACTCAAAATTTATCCAAGAAAAATAACAAAAAATGATCCTCATTCGGTAGTTACCCAGAACCTAGAGATTACATTGAAATAAAAAAAATACAAAAAATGATGGAAGGCACTAGGAAAAGAAAAATTCAAACAAATATTGCTATAGATGAAACATGCAAAATGGAGACTCGCTTAATTATGAATCTATGATTACCCTTAGATCAAGAGCACAAAATGAAGCCATTGCCCCGCCCATTGAATGACCTGTAACTATGATGCGAATATCTCCGTAGAAGTCCTTAGCTCTTGCAATAGCATTTAAAATTCCAGGGCGTATGGTTGTGTTGTGGTAAGCGTTAAAAAACCCATGGTGCACCTAAAGCAATAGAAAAAGAATAGAGACTTGAAATTTTATATTCCAGAAGCAACAGAGTAGAGAAACTTTACTGTAATAAATACCATTGCATCAGGCATGCCAGGGTAATCTAAATCAAGCTGTTTCCAAAATAAATCTTCGACCCAATTCTGTATGCTGTACACATAAAGTCAATCATTAGTCAACTAACAACTCTGATAAAAGAACAAATCAGATTGCCTATGGTGACGCATAAATTTTGAGGTAAAGCAAGGAATCTAGATGTTAATTTCTCAATTGTATTAACATCTTTATTATTAAATTTTCTTGTCACCTATGTTTTCTTATGTCACAGACAATATAGTTGGACTGCACAACTGACCAGCACAATTCATGAGCAAACCCCTTCTATTGGTCACTGGGTAATTTGGGCTCATAAAAATAATTCAGCAAAAATTTTAATCTCGAATGATATAAGCACTCTAGGACTCTACCTGTGTTCCTGAGTCCCTCTAAATGCAATTATGATAGCATTGGGATCTTGTGCGACTCCAACAAAAGCCTGGAGAAAGTAATGAGTAATGACAATGTAAGACAGAGGCTTAAGAAAATAATTTTAACACATAAAACCAGGCTGAACTATGAAATTGCACCTGTAAGCAATGCTGGATGTCAACAACCAGCTCAATCATTTCAAAATCCTGTTCACATTAAAGGAGGAATAAGGTCAGCGGTTTTTAGGCGTAAATTTTTTGAATTGATGCCATAAATCTGAGTACCTTAATCAAACCGTCACATCTTGAGCATGTCCAAGTAAACAGCTCTGTCAAATCTGATAAATACACCTACAAGTGTAGAAGTTTGATTTCAATTGTTACAAAACTTATAGGCGACGCTACTACTAATAGTTAAAATATTGACATATAATCCAGAAAATCTCCACAGTTTTGTTTCCTATTTAATTAGACAGATTTAAATACTCCCCAAAATCAACCTTTCTCTATGTCACAATTACAGCAAACTAGGAATCACAAAATATATCGTACAGATTTGCAAGGGAAATGGTGAGGCTACATATTTCCGTAACATAAATCTTTACCAACCAAATCCTCGTAAATGGTCACACAAGCCAATATCTCATGAAACTTACCGTGGAAGCATACCGCACTAATATAGTGGCAAGCGTATGATTATAGACGGGGCCATGATCCTGGTGCTTAATTTTCAGTTCTGCATTTAGAAGAAGGAAAAATTCCCTGTTAAAAATGTGTTCCATAAGCTCAACAACAGCAAAGTCTATCCGGGATCTACCCTAAACCATATTCAACCCATTTCATCGGTAAGAATCATAACACAACTAATTCATATTTGTATAATTCTCAACGCATGCGCTTCCCTCTCTTCTCCTAAGTGAATGCTACTACCTCTCGAGCCTAGGACAGACTAAAACCACACCAACTTTTTAAGTACATTGTAACAATGTAGAACCAACAATACCACCCATATTGCAAATGCTATCATACATAATTAAGCAATTACATAACATATATTATACACATATATACATCCACCAGTAAAGACTGTTAAGCTTTGCCCACTGTGTCTCCTCAACTAATTTTTCTCCAACCAACCAAAATTCCTTCAAACCCAATTACAATTTCTACGTTCACAACAAGAAATTAGTCTAACCCAAGACCACCATCAAATTAAACATTTCTAATAAAATTTTGATGCATAAGTTCAAATTTTACCTCTTCCAGCAGAAAAAACAAACATCCATGTAAATACTACAAATACCAACCATCTCCTTTTCTCCATGCTCTGGTAAAATGCTTGCATCAAAGGAAACAATTTAGGGCACAATTCAGCAATAATTAGATACAGAAAGACTAGGCCTGTAATACGGCCGGAACGGATCGGAAACTAGTGTTCCGAATTCCAATCCGAAAATTTTCGGAATTCAATATACCTTCCAATTCCAATCCGAAAAATTTCGGAATTTCAAATCTTATTCCGATTCCAAAATTTCGGATATATCGGAAAAATCGGAACTTTTCGGAATACACTTGTAATCTGAATCCGCTCTAGCTTTTGCTGTGGCGTTTTAATGGAATTCCAGTTTCATACCGGAAAAAAAAAAACACTACTCCAAATTTATGCCTTCATGACTGAAAACACCCAAAAGTCGTTTTCTATATTTTCAGGATCTGTGTTTTCAGGCGAGCACCACACCCACCACCCAATTGAACCACCACGTCAAAACCAATTGAACCAACACTGTCGAACCAAATAGAACCTCCACATTAAACACAATTGAACCCAATTGAAGGGGATGAAGATCTGCGACTTTGAAGGGGAAAATAGAGAAAGATAGGGAGGGAGAGAGAGCCAAAGATAGAGAACTAGAGAGAGAGAGTGAGAGCCAGAGAACTTGGGAGGGAGATAGAAAAACGGAGAGAAAAAGAGAGGTGATTTGGGTGGGTTTTGGAGACACAGGAAAAGAGATGGTGGGGTACGTAAGAAGAAAGAAGACAGAAACAAAGATGAGAAAATAAACGGCGGTGGAGATATAAAGAAATAGGGGATTAGGTTAGGGTTGGGATTTGGCATTTGGGCTGCTGCGAAATGGGCTGGGATAAAAGTAACTGGGCTGCTGGCATATTAAACTTTTTTGTTTTTTTGTTTTTGTTGGAAATGTTATATAAACCTTATCATGGCAGACACAAAGCCCAAATTTCACTGGACTGATGCGTCTTTTTGTGAAATGCATGTATGATTGTAATAATATTACAATCTAAAAGAATTAAAAAAATATTAAAAGAAAAAAGTTAGGTTTCCTGCCCCACGAACTCTCCTTTTACTATTCTTCTTTTCTCCAAGCCGTCGCTTTCTTCTTTTCTCTCTCCATTTTTTCTTTTTTGTTCTTCCTCCATTTTTTCTTCTCCAAATTCCACTGGACTGATGCGTCTTTTTGTGAAATACATGTATGATTGTAATAATATTACAATCTAAAATAATTAAAAAAATATTAAAAGAAAAAAGTTAGGTTTCCTGCCCCACGAACTCTCCTTTTCCTATTCTTCTTTTCTCCAAGCCGTTGCTTTCTTCTTTTCTCTCTCTATTTTTTCTTTTTTGTTCTTCCTCCATTTTTTCTTCTTTCTTCTTCCTCCTGCCACTGGTTGCATCTTCTTCTTTCCTTCTTCTTCTTTTCTTCTTCTTCTTCCTCCCCACGAAGTGGTCTTCAAGCCCTCAATCTCAGTTCAATCCTCTGCCTCAATCTTAGTTCAATCCTTCTCCGAACCAAACCGCACCGCACCGACTTCTCGGCGTGCTGATTGTAGTCGGTCTTCCATCTCCTCGGTGCGGTGGCGGTCTCTAAAATAGCTACGCCGATGACCTCCGGTTCAGTGGTCGGCAGCTCTTCCAAGCCACGGTTATCGAACCGTGTGCAGCCCTAGAAAGAAGACAGAAACAAAGATAAGAAAATAAACGGCGGTGGAGATATAAAGAAGGGTATACTAGTGATTTGCCCCTTAAACTTGTACCTAATTTTCGATTAACCCCCTATTCTTTTTTTTTTAGAAAATTAAGGATATGAACCTTTTTTTTTTCACCAATTTCCCCCCTGCCGTCTACATCTCAACATTTCATCCAATTTTCTGTTAAATCATTATAAACAGATTTGGAAAAAAAGAAGAAAAAGATAACTCAAAATAAAAACCTTATCTCTTCTCTTTTTTATTTCTTCCCCCTCCCTCTGGTTTTTTTCTCCCCCTCCTCTGCTCGATGCTTCTCCTAAGGCCAACCAGCCCTACCACCGACACACCTCCTCCTGCCTCCTTCTCTCTCTCTTGTCGCCCCATTCCCTTAGACTTTAGGGTTTTGATATTCTTTTTTGTTTTTCTTTTCTCTACAAAGTGTGTCTCCCTCTCTCTCTTCTCTCTTCCCCTTCTCTCTCTTCACAAACATCAGCACCGCCCCCTCCTCCTTCTGTCTCCCTCTTTCTTCGACATCCACAACCTCACCTCCCAGAAAACTTAAACAGCCACCCAAAAAAAAATTATTCAAGATCAAAACCCTAAATAGCCATCAAAAAAATTTCAAGATCTTTATTATTAACCTCACCTTACTTACTCCCTAGGAAACCCAAACAGCCAAACAGCCACCAAAGAAAAAAAATTCAAGATCAAAATCCTAAACAACCATCCAAAAAATATCAAGATGTTTATTATTAAATTTTGGGTTTTTTCCTCTCTGTGACCTTGGTAGTGGGAGAGAGAGAGAGAGAGACGCGAAAAGAGAGAGTGGGAGGGAGAAGGAGGAGGGGGGGTGGGCACATGGGGGGAGAAGAGACAGAGGGAGGAGGATGGTGATGTTGGTGGATGTTGAAGAGAATGAAGGGGAAAGAGATTGAAGAGAGGGTGGTGATGTTGGTGGCTGTCAAACAGAGGGTGAGAGAGTGGGCTAGAAAGGGGTGGATCTGTGGGGGTTAAGTCGAGAGAGAGAGAAAGGTGGCTGGTGGCCTTTTTAAAAAAAAAATTATTTCTATCATTATTATTTCAAATTTTAAATTGTTTTATTTTATTTTAATATGAAAATGACCAATTTACCCTCATATTTAACGGCAAATTGGATGAAATGTTGGGATTTAGACGGCAGGGGGGAAATTGGCAGAAAAAAAAATTCATATCCTTAATTTTCTAAAAAAAAAAGGATAGGGGGCTAATTGAAAGCGAGGTACAAGTTCATGGGGTAAA
>NW_018921445.1:119208-169702 GCF_002207925.1 Prunus avium
TGGACCAGGGGTTTTCAAAGGTCCCATTTGGGAAAGGGAGTGACTAATTTCTAACAAATCAAAAGGGCGAGTAAGCTGGGCGTTCATCTCAGACGTTACTTTAGGTTCAACAACATCCATAATATTAGCTACATCCACGTTACCATCAGATGTAAACAATTTTTCAAAATAATCAATAAAAGCCCTTTGGATGCCAGGCTCCTCATCAAACCAGCAGTTGTTGTCATCAAAGACCACAGAAATTTTGTTTTTCCTTCCTCTTTGGCGAGCTTTTTCATGAAAATAACGTGTATTCCGATCACCTTCCCGTAGCCATTGGACTCGGGACCTTTGCTTCCAAAAAATCTCCTCTTTCTCAAGTAGATCATCGAGTTTAACTGATAAGACATGCTTCCTGGTTGGGTCTGAGTTGGGTGCATCCAAGTCAAGATTTTGAAGCTCCAAATAACATTGCTGAATCTGTTTTGGAAGAGAACCGAACTGTTGTTGGCTCCAAGTATTGAGACGTTGTGCACATAGTAAAAACTTGTTTGTGAGAGGTAGAGACTGATGAGAAGCCTCACAACAAGCCTTCAGAATAGTATTACGACAACCCTCTTCATTAGCCCACATTGCTTCAAAATGGAAACGCCTTTTACGAAAAGTTGTAGCAGGAGCATGAATTCCAGCATGTAAAACCAAGGGGGCATGATCTGAAGCATCTGAGACAAAGTGGTGGACAAGTAAGTGTTCAAAATGTTGAAAGACAGAATGACTAGCCAAACCTCTATCTAGATGCTCTTTGACCAAACTTCCACCAGACCCTCTACTCCAAGTAAAAGGAGAGCCCAAGAAAGGTATTTCTTTGAAGCAGCAATCAGAGATAGCTTCCTTAAAATCATCCATCTGCCATTGTGGTCGTGGGTTGCCCCCCACCTTCTCAACATTAGAGATAATTTCGTTAAAATCTCCCATACAAATCCAAGGGAGAGAAGAAACACTAGCTAGCCGACGAAGGAGATCCCAAGAATGTTTGCGTTGCGAAGTATCTGGGTTACCGTAAAATCCAGTGAAACGGAATGTGTATCCTTCATGGTCAGTAACCATAACATCAATATGACCAATAGAGTAAGTGAAAATGTGTACTATCCAATCAACAAGCCAAAACATCATAAGCCCTCCACTAAGGCCACGCCTGCTAACACAAAAACCATTGCGAAAACCAAGTTTCAGCTTCAAACCTTCCATTTGAGTCGAGAGCAATTTGGTCTCCATCAAGAACACCAAACTGGGATCTTAAGCCCTAAGCAAATGTCTTAGAGCACGGAATGTGTAGGGGTTCCCAAGCCCCTGCACATTCCAAGCCATGAGTCTCATTGAGATTGACGGGGTAGCCCTGCTAACCCCGTTTCTTGTTCGAAGTCCAATTCGGAAATGCTATGTCCTTCTTGCCGTGGGCTCTCATGTTTCTCCTGGACTTGCGATGCCGGTTGGGTTGCTCGAGCCTTAGCCTTCTAAGATAGGCCTCGCTGCCCATTTCATTTTGGATTAACACTTTTAGTTGGCCCACTGAATTGCTTCATTTGCAGACCCATTTTTGGAAGGGAGGATGGGCTGGGACCCATATTGTTGGAGTCATGACATCTTTTAATTCCAATAACTAAGGGAGAGAAAACACCACCGCTGTCAATGATATTCTTTTCCTTTTCAACGGGTGCTCGCAGGTTAAGTGCCAAAGGATCAGCCCCCAAAAACCGCTCGTGAATTAAATCTCCTTGAATTGCCTCATTACACAGTCCGCTGTCAATGATATTCTTTCCCTTTTCAACGGGCACTCGCGGGTTAAGTGCCAAAGGATCAGCCCCCAAAAACCGCTCGTGAATTAAATCTCCTTGAATTGCCTCATTACACAGTTTACGCCTCTTAGGATGGACATCCTTGATTAAGCCATTATTGTCATTAATGGTGCCCTGACGTAACTGATCTTCTTCATGTTCACCATCTTCCCGTCGCCGGACTTCACCGGCAAGGCCCAACTCGTCTAAGCTTGGAGCTTTCATCACCCATCTTGGCCGGAGTGATCTAGGTGGTTTTGTCTCAGGTTCATCTAGCCATTCTTTGACCTCTGCTCTAAGCCATGGACCAAAAGGTTTGAAATCCCCATGGTTACTAGCGGACTCCCGAAGCGAACACTGGTTTAGGACATGATCACAAATGCCACACAGATAACAAAATTTTGGTAGCTTTTCGTATTTGATCAAGATAAGATGACTCCCAACCTCTAGGAAAGTAAACCGCAAACATCGTTTCAGGGGTTGAGTCACGTCGAGAATAACCTTAATTCTCAAGAAACTCCCCAAACAAGTACCTCCTCTTCCAGAATCAGCCTCAAGAAACCGCCCCAAGATATCACTAATGAGTTGCCCAGTACTCCTCTCCATATAAGCCAAAGGAACACCCTTCACTCTAATCCAGAAAGGTTGTGTAGTGAGGGGCACTTGATGGGGGTCTTCAAGTCCATCAGTTTCACCTAAGATCAAAAGAGCATTCTCAAAGGTCCAAGGGCTTCCTTTGAGCACACAATTTCTGTCGCTTTCTGATAGAAAGGAAAACAAGAATCGTCCATTCTCCAACTGGCAGATCTCTACACAAGCTCTGGGTGACCAGAGCTTCTTCATAGTCCTCATAAAGAACTGTACCTTAAACTCCTTCAAGGTGAGAAGCCTTCCAACCAAGAAGAAGCGTCGAACCTGCCCATTGTTACCCACAGGACGCTCAACTACTATAGGCCTGTTTTCATCCTCGGTGAGATTGAGTTGCATAGTAAGTTTGTCCACAATCGCATCCATGGCAGCAAGTAGACAGTCAACACTTTTACCCAACCAAAAGAATAAAGCCAACCACAATGACATACACTCAACTACAGTACCAAAGTTCTTGGACTCTCTCGCAGGAACTCAATTTTCTCTCAAATACTGTAACCTCTCACGACTCTTAGCAAGAAGGAGAGACTGCTCTTAGCAAATTATCCTAAAATTGATTATGACTATCTTGGCAATCCATGTTCTACAATGATACATAAGATTTTTATAAATTTGTAAGGACATCGTTTAAAGACTCAAACTATTGTTTTGTCCAACAAATATCATTACAAAGAATGTTCACAAATAAAAGCTGTCATAAAATCATCTCAGTCCAAAATTGACTTTGAGCCCTCTTTCCTTAAATAATTCAAGGGGATATTTGTGAGCCCATACAACATTTAATTATGGATCACTTCACCAGTTTTATTGAATGTGCCTACTAAAATGGTCACATATTTGTCTCTTGTCAAGACGCTTACGAGAACAACTCCCACATTATCCAATACAGTCAATTTGACTTGATAATGATGATGAGTTTATTTTCCTAAATTTTGAGACAATTTTCCCGCTGTTAGGGGGAGTAATGACAGTTCCTGAAGAACGTCGTAAAATAGTGTTGAATCGGTCCGCTTTTGTCTCATCAAAGGTTAATGCATATATAAGTTATACATATACTAACATGGATTGATATTCTCGTATCACAATCCATTAATATGATAACTATATATATAATGCATGCCTGGAGCATGATAGAAATATAAGTTCTAAAGACTTATCTCTCAGAAGTGGAGATTATTTGAAATATTCATGCCCTATAAAAAAAATAACGCTATATAGGAGGTTATGATCCACATATTCTAAATAATTCATCGTAAAAGAGATGTTTGTCCCATAAGTGACAACATAAGCCTCTGAAGAGGCATTGGTACTCCAAAGCAATGAGATGCTTATAAATTATGCATGCGCATGCACATGAGAATTATGGGATCACGAATTGATGATACATTTGGTTTATTAGTAGCTACTACAATCATCAAGGGCTATGATTATATTAAATTTTGCCTTATGAATGTCGACAAGTTAAGTGATTGGCCAAAAATGGAAATAGGCAATTCCATTTATCACTAAATATAAAAGGTTGGATATTGAACCTATAACTCAAACACCAAATTACAAATGTTAAGTATGAAGATTACGGATTGGTGTTTGTGAAGTGAAATAAGATCACTAATATGACATAAGGTTTCCTGGTAGAGACATGGCTTTAGTCTCCCTTCTCATCGTAGATGCATCCACATTTCTATAAGTACATTTTTTATTTTAAGGCAAAACTTATAGCGTGTGTTAAATGCATATTTATTAAGACTGTATGGTACATAGAGATCCTCAAAGCTCATGAAATATTTGAGATATATCGCATGAAGCAACTCCTTGAAGGATATAAAGTACCACAATATTCTTGATTAAGAGTTAACACTAAGAGTTTGAGTATTTTGAATTCAAATTTAATATTGTTGTAACATTTTCTAACTATTAGATTAGTTGTTGATGCTACTAAAGAGTTCAATCATTTGAAAAGTGAAAGACAAGTCGAATAGTGTGATAAACGATCATGTATGAAGACAATGTTTCTTGTATTGCTCAAATCAGAGAAGGGTTTATCAAAGGTGATAGTTTCAGAAAAAAAGTCAAGAGATTGGAGTCAAACAAATTTCTTCACAAGATAATATGGCGAACATTTTTACCAAAACTTTTCCGAAATCTATATGCCAGAAGTTATTGAAAATCAATGAGAGATATCAATCAGGGGGAGTATCCTAGTTCTACCACATATAACACATATGCGTGTTGTACTCTTTTCCCTTCTATTAGGTTTTTGTCCCACTGGGTTTTTCCTAACAAGGTTTTAATGAGGCAACATAAGCGCATCCAACACCATATCAATGATCCAGAAGAAAGTTTCACTCTTTTTACCTTCGCTTTGGTTTTGTCCCACTGGGTTTTCCAAGCAAGGTTTTTAATGAGGCAACTATGTCATTGTATGGTGGACATCCAAGGGGGAATGTTATAAATGCATGAGTTGGTGGATAACCACCATACCTCTTAGTATTCCACCGTTGGATTTTATGTAACATATGCACTAAGTATTTGTAATTAGTGCTTGTAACCTATAGATATATTGTAAATGATGGTATTCAATCTCCTATCTTGTAAGCCTATAAATAGGTGGTTCTACCAAAGATTAATAACGATAAACATGGTGAAACTTTATCCTTAGCATATCATTTCTCTCTATATTTTCCTCATCTAGTTTTATAACAAGAGATAGTTTATGTTTGATATAATTAAATGTATGTTTAATTTTGGTTTGTATAAATGTAACTTGGGAAATCTTTTATGTTTTATGTATACATATACATTGTAACAAAAAATAGATATACATGTACATCTAAAACGAAATAAAAGTATTTCACGTGGTATTAGCTAATGACAATTTAATAGAAAAATAATTTAGTATTGCTCTAGATAAGCACACATATATTCCTATCATGATTCATAGGTAACAAACACACATATGCATTTTTGTTATATAGTATAGTCAAAAATACATAATCTTAAAGTGATATGTATGCACATATATGTATATATAATAAACTTAAGTATATATAGGCATGTGTATAATTATGATGCATACATGTATGTTTGTTTTATATATACACGTACATTATAACAAAAAATAGATACACATATAATACTTAAGTATACATGCATTGTTGTTATATAGTATGTTTGCATATGATAACCACACATATGAATTTTTGTAATATTCAAACAAAAATGTTAGCCAAAAATACAGTCTTAAAGTAATATATACTCCTATGTTTAGTATACATGTATATATGAATATTTGTATGTTGGAGGGCACTTAAATATAACAAAGAAGAAATGAAACATATATAGGACCTATAAACTAAAAACAATGCAATTAAACTTATAAATCATAAAATATTATTATAAATTCGGAAAATTTCGGAAACAATCGGAAAAATCGGATCGGAAAGGGTTCGGAGAACTTCGGAAATTTTCAGATCGGAATTTCTGAATTTTCAAATACATTCCGATTCCGATCCGAATTTTCTTGGGAATTTCGGATTTCGGCACTTTCAGATATCAGATGTATCGGAGTCGGATTTTTTTGGAAATTTTCGGACCGGAATCGGATTTTCCAATCCAATTTGCAGCCCTAAGAAAGACAATTAGACAAACGGGCCAGGACGACTCACTCACCCCGCGGCTTCGGAGCTCCGACGACTGTCGAACTGTGCCGGTTACGGTGAGCGATCAGCCGTAGATGACCGAAACGCACCGTTTTGGAGACGCTCGCGGTGGTTGGCAACGTGTTAAGACTGTTGAGGGAGACCCAAGAAAAGGAGTTGAGGAAAAATAAATAAATAATTGAATCAGATAGGAGTTGGACAAACCACGGAAAGAGAAAAGAAGGAAAACAAAGTTTGTTTTATTTATGTCTAGTAACGAAATTACCCTTCCTGTCACTATTGTGTTTACCGTTGATTTAACATTTTTGGAGGGTACTTATGGAAATGTACTGGTGATTGAGACGTGTCGGACTGGCAAGAGCTGTTGATATGTGTTTTTATTTCAGTTTGGGTTTGGGATTGGGGTTGGGATTGGGATTGGGTTTGGATCACACGAATTTTGCCTCTAGTTTATGAATTTTTTTTCCTTTTCAAAAATATATATACTTTTTCTGTCGTGTTATGATTTTACAGACACAAATATTAATATTATGCATTGATAATAAAAATTGTTGTTTTGCTCCGATGTTAGTCCAAAAAAATTAGTATAATTAATACTGTCATTAAAGCAGATACTGTTATTTTGTTGACACAAAAAAAGTATATACTTTAATTGTTGACCAAAAAAAACTGTTTTTGTTGACCCAACAAAGCATATACTGTTAGTGACTACAAAACCTTGAATTAGAGACTTCGTTAATTTGTATCATAAATACATTTAACATGAATTGTTCAATGTTTGAAAATTTAAAAACCTTGCAAGGAGTTGGTCATTCACCCACATGTAAAGCCCAATGAATGACCAAACATGATTCGCATCACCAGTTAAATGTGTTAGAATTGAAATTTCGCTACACATGAACGGGCATGTGAAGATGTGAAAGTTTTTACCCCAAAAATTAATCCTTAATCACAATTAGCATTTGGGATTGTGAGAAAGTGAGAGTTACAATGGAAGCAAAGTAAAGACTAGTGTGTTTGAGTTTCCTCCCTCCCCTTTTCTAACTTGGCAACAACAAGAAATATAATCTTATATTTTTTACTCTAACGTTAATTACCCTCCACTAAGTGGGAGATTGAGAAGTTGGTTGCAGAGAAGACATGAATGAAGCCGTATGTGTTTTATGTTTTATATTATATATAATAGACACACACATAAGTAGGCCTGAGCGGCGATTGGTTCAGAACGGTAGAAGGCTCTTCCGTTAACCAAACCAAAGACTTCAGTAGACCAATTTCTCTTCCGTTAACCAACCATTAGGACCTCTAACCGTTCGAATCGATTAACCTAACATTCGGTTCAGATTGGTTCGGTAGGTTGGTAGTACCGTAATAAAAACATACAAATAAAAATACAATTTATAATCATTTCACATAACATAAGTTCTTGAACAAATACACCAAATTATCCTTGTAAAATATAAAAATCCAATAGTCATCAAAGAACTTAGTTTTAAAATTACAAACTAACATGAAAAATACATAATAAAATAGCAAATAACGTTACAAAACAAAAAGAAATTAGTTTAAATGTTGTAAAGAACCAAAAACTACAACAGAGAGATCTAGTAATCTTCAATTCAAATATGATTCGTGTACTGCAGCCAAAGAAAAACAAAGTTAAGAATAAATATCAAGTACATGGACATGTTACTTAAGATAAAGGAAGGTTATTAGTCACTATACCATTCAATATGTATTGAAGATGCATTGGCAACAACTTGCTCTTTCATTTGAGAACTAGAATATACTTCTACATCATTAAACAAATCATGAAAGTGAGAAAATAAACATATGTCATATGAATGCAATTGAAAACCAAAAGAAATATGCAAAATTAAAATAACTTACCATTCTCAATTTTCTCCAAAGCATCATAAAACTCAAGTTCCTCCTTAGTGGGATTCTTGTAAAAGGAGAACTTATCGGCTTTCAACCAATCACTTGTGCAAACCAAGGCCTTCACCATTCTTAGAGTCAAAGAAGCACGAAAAGTATCTACAATTCTACCACCCAAACTAAAGGCAAATTCTAAAGCCACAGTAGAGATTAGAATGCTAAATACATCCTTAACCATTTGGGATAAAACCGGAAACCTTGGACTATTGTCTCGCCACCAAGACCACAAGTCAAAGTTGGGATTTCTAAGATTTTCAGGTGGATCTAACAAATACTTATCTACTTCATTTCTTATCTCAACAACATCCATCACTTGTCTCAACTTCATAAATTTAGATAATCTTTCCGCCTCAATATCATCGTCATCATTTACATAACCATAACCCCAATTCTCGCCAAATTGCTATCACTATAACTTTGGGCAGCCAAGGGGTCAGCCACTTTATACACATCATACATGAGGATTAAAAAGTCATTGACTCCTTTGTGTAACTCATTAACCTTGGAGGGATTAGATTCTAAATCAGAAAGACTAAATAAACAATTGCAATAAGCACCAATTTGTTAATGTCCTCAACCTTCCCCCAATACTTGTCAAACTTTCTTTTCATAGATGTTGCTATGCTATTCATGAGAGAATCCTCACTTCTACAACACTTTTGCAATTGAACAAAAAAGCACACATTTGATGGAAAGCTTGGTTTGAAGTCACTACCCTTGACCCACTAAATTTCAAAGTGGCTTCGTAGTACAACTTCAAGAACTTGACCAATACTCTAGCACAATCCCAATCATTTGAGGTAGGAGCCCTATTATTTTTTTCCTCTTCTCAACATCATCATCCATAAAATAACTCACAAAGTGTGGGTCTCCATCATCCTCGAACATCCTTTCAAAAGCCTTTGGATACTTCAATGCTCCTTTCAACAATGAATAGGTGGAATTCCACCTTGTACACACATCTAAGGGCACAAGCCCTTTGATATCAAGTTTCTCAAAAGTAACACATCTTCTCCAACTTTTCAACCTTGCAACGAAAGAGTGGATGTACCTCGCCAAATTAGTAATAGCCATAATGGAGTTATCCAATTCTTTCATCCCTTCAAACACAATTAAATTGAGAATATGTGCACAACATCGTCATGCAAACAATCACCATCAAACGCAAGAACATAAGTGTCATGCTCTTGGTCAACCTACCCTTCATATAACTTATCATTTTATCATTAGGAGTAGTATTATCAATAGTAATAGTAAACACATTTTCTATACCCTAATCATTCAAATAATAATCCAAAAGTTTTTCAATAGTTTCACCCTTATGATTTGGAATGACACAAAAACTTATAATCCTCTTGTGCAAGTGCCAATCAACATCAATAAGGTGAGCTGTGACAACCATATAATTTATCTTTTGAAGAGATGTCCATGTGTTAGTGGTAATAGACACTCTATGTGATGAGTGACTTAGCACACTCTTGATTTTTCCATTATCTAGTTTAAATAGGTTCCACACATCTTTAGCAATTGTCTTACGAGATGGCGGATCAAACTTTGGTTGGACTTCTCTCATTAAATCTCTAAACACCACATCCTCTTCATGACTAAATGGAAGCTCATCATGAATAATCATCTATACACATGCAAGTCTAGATCTCTCCTTACTAAATAACAAACTCACTATACTACCCCCATCATCCTTCTTGTCAAACGATAAGAGTTTTTTACTTTTGTCATCTCTAAGTTGAGATGTCTTACTGATCGGTTCATAATTGTATATCATTTTGTACCCTTTGTTAGAAATGTGCCCTAAGAGCCAATACATTTGATGTAATCTCCTTAGAATACATTTCGTATATGATATATAAAGGGCAAACTTAATTTGTTATCTTTTACATCGTGTAAAGAAACAAATGTCCAGGGTATGCTAAATAAGAGATAAAGTAATCTAAAGAAGATTAGATTCATGAGACCTTTAATCTCTAATTGTAGTATCCCAAAATGTTCCTAATCATAGGTTATCAAATGGGCATTGATAAACCGTCAAGATTAGCGCATATTATGTATGCTCAATTGGGAGGATGGTTAGTCTCAAACCATTTGTGTAGTTGACACTAATACAAGTATGTGGGTGCTCATTAGTGAATGAGTACACTGAACGCGATCAACCGTAGTTCTCATATGGAGTATTTATCTACATGTCAAATGAGAACTCATAGTTGCAATAATGCAAATTAGTCCTTAGACCTGAGGCATCATGGTTGTCCTGTGATGCGTTATTGATCTTTGATAGCTCTTAAAGGCAAGCCGTAAAAGATTTGTCTTAAGTGTTGTTGGGATCTCTTAATTCATCATAGGGGCATGTGAATGTACAATAAGGAATCTCTACTTTCGATAAAGAAGGAGAATGTTTCAAGATGTGATTCAGTAAATCTTTGGCCAAAGTATTTTGAGCTTGATTTAGAAAGTTGTTCTTAATCATGTTCTTTTGAATCACATGAGGTTATAAATCATATTAGGGGTTTGACATAAACAATCCGTACCCTAATAATATGATTTGAAACATTGTATAAGAGAAGGACCATATTGCATTGCAATTCCAACTGAATAGGTTCTTCATCTATTCGTGTTAGCTTGGGTAGCCTTGATATATTGCTAGATGTCACTCTTGGCTTGTGAAAGTCCTAAGATTGATTGTGATCGATCCAAATAAAGGAAGAATTAAAAAAGGGTTTTAATTCCAGTTGGTTAGAAAGAGTTCTAATATTTTCCCACTACCTTGCTAATTAGAACCTAATGGATCGCACACCTTAAATGGTTAACTTTGAATAATACAAATGAGAATGAGGAAATCAATTTGATTGATTTGATGTGGATGATCTACTACGTGTAAAAACGTATTTGGGCCTCGATAATAGTTAGAGGGAAGCCCAAATGGTTGGGTAGCAAGCCCAAGGGCTTAAGACACCTAAATATTATGGTTTAAGTGTCAGAAGGCCCAATTTTGGAAGCCCAATGGGATTTGGCCGAAAATGGTTAAGTGAATGTGTATGGGAATTGTTTCCATAAGCTAATTAACACACAAACACAATCCAACATCAACCAAATGGGTTTGGAAGATCAAAGAGAGAAAAAAAAAGAGTTTTCAAGAGTGAAACACTTTCATCTTACAAAGTGGTTTAGATTGAAACCAATCTTGAGAATCTTGCACTAGCATCCAAGTATTCTCAAGATACTTATTCTCATCTCAAGGTTCCATCGGTGTGGAGACTTAGAGGCCATATACTTTTGTGGCTCACAAGGAGGAGAAAGATCAAGAGGAGATCAACAAAGGAAAATCATCAAGAGAAGACCAAAACACAACTTGGTTCATATAATTGCTTCAAGGGTAATTAGATCTTATATTTTCTCTTGAATTTTCATTTATGAAAAACATATCAATGTTCATGGCTTAAGATACTTGGAAGAAGTTTTGTTTTGAATTTAAACAACCACCTTAGACTTCCGCTGCGATTAATTTGATTAAATGCACGTTTAATATTCAAATGAACTTTGGAAAAATGTTTTGAAATTCCTACAAATCTACTGACCAAGAATTGGAAATGGCAGCAGCAGAGCCACTAACCCAGCTGCTGACGACGAAGATCAAGACCCATCGTTCCTAGACCTCAAGAGGGCTGCCACTGCAGAGGCCGGCAACCGCCTTCGCTGGTGGCACCACTCCAACATCATCAGCGTCTCGAGGGGCCTCCGACGGCGAAGATCGGCACAGCAAGGTGTGCAATCTAAGAGAAAGCGTCATATGGGATTAGTTGGTACATGCTGGAGCTATTAAAGAGAAAGAATGTGCATGGATGTGAAGCAAAAAGAAAGGAAATAAAAGAAATGAAGTCAATTCCAGTCTATTTTCGGCAATCAACTTGCAAGGCCCAAAACGTACACTTTCACTGCTCAGATGAGAATACATTCTTCATAAAAGTTGTTCCAATGGGTGTCTATTATGACATAACCAAATTTGAGCCCCATTGGATACATATTGAAACCTCAGGCCTTCCTACACCAAGCCTGGTTCAGAAGAATCTTTTTTCCAGCAACCAAAAGAAAACCCACATGGGTTGGCAGCAAAAGGCAGCCACAATTGAACACCTTCGATAACCCATGTGAAGAAAGCTTGAGGTGCAGTAGTAAAAGAAGTATGGGATGAAATTGATTCCAACCACACTAACATAGACAAGATGAAGTGGGAGTTATGGATTGTATTGGAATAGGAATGGTGTTGGAATTCATCATGATGTTCCTCCCTCTTAGCCCTATAAATAGAGAAGTCTTCAAGCTTCAAAACACTCCCATCAACCCCACACACTCTAGGTACACAGCCTGGGAATCATAATCCCACAAAAATCCTCTCCTTCCATCCTCAAACACTCCCATCAACCGCATACACTCTATGTACACAGCCTGGGAATCACAATCCCACAAAAATCCTCTCCTTCCATCCTCAAACACTCTCATCAACCTCATACACTCTAGGTACATAGCCTGGGATTCACAACCCCCACACAATTCACCCCAGCCATCCTCCACACTTCTATCATTCCATCAACACATCCAGAAATCATCCTCAAACATTCCCACAACCCCCAAACACTTCAGCAATCAACCTAATACTCTAAATTGCCCCAAATCACCAAAACAGCTCCAGAAAGCCTCCCTTCCATTTCCCTATGAATTTCCTCTTTCTCAGCCATTACCACTCACCCAAACTCATCCCAAATCTCCTACTAGTTGTCATACATTATTCTAAACGTGGGAAAGCTCTTGGAGAAGCATTAGACGTGGAGAAGCACTTGAAGAAGTCTTGGACACCACAAGAACATCAGAAAAATGGGTTTTTCTACTCTTACTGCATTCCTTATGTTTTCTCATTTCTATCTAAGTTTCTTTCCATTATGAGAAGCTAATTTCATAACTAGGGCTTCGATGTAACCTAACATGAATATTCTGGGTTTATAAGTTTGAAGTTTGGAGTTTCAAGTTGGATTCATGATTCATGTTCTTATTCGTTATGCTTATCAGTTAATATGCTTGTTTGAATGATTGATCACCATTAGAACTTGTATGGTTTGAATTAAGAGTAGACACCATGCTTTAATTCGAATTGAAATATGAATAGGAAGAGTATGTATGGACATTCGACAACAGGGATTAGATACATGCTTGGTTGTTTAAATTGTTCTTCTATGTTTAATGGGTTCCTAATGCTTAATTTTAGGTTAGACAACAGATGATCAAATTAGGGAATATGGAACACAAGGTTAGAACCATACACCATGGCCTAATCATACTTTAGCTAGAATCAATCTTTGATTATGAATTAGACTTGTTACTTGACTCCTTATAACCCAGAATTGAATTGTTATGGTGATTCGAATCCCCTAGTCTCCAAGTCTGTTTTTCAGCTCTTAAAACCACTCTTTGTTACACTTACTTACTTTGCTTTTGTTTGCAATTTCATTTTGCTTCTTTTGTTCAACAATCACAACCACTCTTGCTTTAAATTCTGTTTTAGACATAACCTCCTACTTTCTTGAATTTGGTAATCTAAGTACATAACTAGTTTTAACTTCTCAGTCTTCGTGGGTACGACCTCGTACTTGTCTTGCTATACTACTAATTGCCCAGTACAATTGTGAGTTAACATAATATTAACAACACTTACATGTACTCTTTAAATGATACCATAAGGAAGAAGTACCGTTATGGGAGTCACATCCATAATCTTGCTTACAATACTTACATATGCACCTAGTTCATCATCATTCATATCGTCTTTTTCCTGTATCTTATCAAAATATTCCCACACATTAGACAGAGCTGTAGTTTTTCATTTGTGGACGTGGGGAAATGACATTTGATGAACTATCTGCAATTAGTGTAGAGCTTGGTGTTGGGGTAGAACTTGGGTTTGATCTCTTACTCATTTGTAAATTGTACTTACAAGAACAAGCCTAATTGTATTAATAAACAATTATTCAGTCCAACCAACATCATAAAATAAATTGATATTTAATAAAGTATATGGACTTATTTAACAAACAATTATTCAATTGAACAAACAATTATTCAATTAAAGAAACTGGCTTGAGCATGTGCAATTATTATTATAATTTCTATGATGGAATTTGAATATTAGAAAACAATAAATTACTCATGAATATAAATACATGTGCAATTGAAGCAGAGCCTAGAGGACCCAATTTCGTAAAAACAAACCTCACGCAATTGAAGCAAAGTCGAAATGATGTCACACGGGTTATAGACAACAACGGTGCTTGCTTGTGGGTTAGAGACGTGGTGTAGAGGGGTTGATTTGAGCTGATAGAGAGACGAGATATCAGATGCTTAGGGGCTTAGAGATTGGGTGTTTGAGGTTTGAGCGGCTGAATGAGAAACTAAAAGTGGCAGAGCTAATTTTAGGTTATGGTGTGCTGTGTTCTAGTGTTTTGCAACATATGATAACTTTCAACTCCACCACTAATAAGTTGACATGTGTATATTAATATTTAAATAATAAAATAATTATAAATATTGGATTGGTACAGGTTTCCTTCAAGTTAGGGATATTGTTAGGGGTGGGCACGGTCCGGTTTGGATCGATTTTCTTAAATAAAAAAAATGAAACGTGAACCGAAAATGAAGACAAGTTCGGTTTGGACCAATTTTGCTAAAAATCCATACATAAATCCAAACTAGCCCGGACATGTTCGGTTCTGGTTCGGTTCTTGCGATTTCGGTTTAAGCCTGGGCCCAAAATTTTATTTTATAATTTTTTTACAGACCTGCCCAAAATGTATTTATATACTAACATACCCCAAATTTGAGCTTCCATCAAGCTTTCAACACATCAAAAGGAATCAAACTTCAACAAAATACAATCCAAATTCAATCCAACTTCAACAACATATAAATTACAACTCAAATTCAATCAAACTTCAGCAAAATAAGTTCCAAAATAAATTACAACCCAAATACAACCTAAATTCAATTCAAATATATATTACAACCCAAATTCAATCCAACTTCATTAAATTCCTCCTAACATTGAAAAGTAGCTAGAGTAGACTTGGTAGGTGTGGATGAACTCATAATATCTACATAAAAAAACATAAACCCATTAAAACTTTAGTCAAACATACATATTATATAATACATTAATAAAACACATAAAATTATAAAGACATACCTAATTCAATCAATTGATAGAACTCCATCTCTTGAATTTTTGGCTCATATTGTAAAGAGGATATGTCATCTGACCTTAACCAATTTTGAGAGCAAATTAAGGCCTCAAAAACCTTAGGAGTCAAAGAAGCACGAAATGAATTAACTACCCGACCACCCGTACTAAAGCATGATTCCGAAGCCATCGTTGATACTGGGATGGCAAGCACATCATTTGCAATAAGTGCCAACCCCGGATACTTAACCCCATTCAATTTACACCACTTCAAAACATCAAATTCGTCAACCATATATTCAATAGGGTCGGTGATGTATCTATCAATCTCATGCTCCAATATCACAACATCATTTGCTCAAGTCTCTTTTCTCCAATTTTCAGTCATTTGCCTTCGTTTCTTTTCCCCTAGACTTAGGCTACTATTTGTATTCATGGTAGTAGTATCACTAGAACAATAACTACTACTTTGAGTTGATGGTGGTCGTGGTGGCGGCGGCATGACATACTTCTCATAAAGCTTTTTTAAAATCTCTTTGATCTCATTCTTCTTTTTAACCGCATCTTCTGGATTTTCAAACTAGTTCTTCAAGATAAACCCCAAGTTCCACAATTTGTATCGAGGGTCAAGAACAAGAGCAACCATCAAAAGTTGGTTCAATTTATAAAGGTTATCCCAATACTTTTTTAATTTCATCTTCATGTTAAGTGCCATGTCCTTCAAAACCTTGGAGGTTTGGGTTTCACTTAATATTTCCTCCTCTTCCATCAACAAATCCTCAATTTCTTCTTCTATTGCAATCAAGTTGTGAAATGTGGTGTGGGAAACGGGATGCAAAGTGACACTCATCTTCAATGTAGTATCATAAAATACCTTTAAAAATTTCACAAAGGTACGAGCATTGTTCCAATCCTCATTAGTTGGTGGCCCTTCCTTCTTTCTAGAGTAATGAGACATAACTACCCATCTTCGAGATCTGGTTCATCTTCACCAAACCAAGAAATATATGGGCCTTCATCATCTTCTCCCATTCTCCAAAAGGCTTTTTCAAACTTTAAAGCGGCTTCCAACATCATATATGTGGAATTCCACCTAGTTGGCACATCCAACACCACAAGCCCTTTGCATTCAATTTGCTCATTTTTAACACAACTCTTAAAGTCCTCTAACCTTTTGGGAGAAGATCTTACATACTTCACTGCATTTCTTATACACAATATGCTTTTCTCCAATTTCTTCAACTCATCACGGACTATCAAATTCAATATGAGCACAACACCTAATGTGCATGTACTTTCCCTCTAATACAAGACTACCATTTCCGCGACGACCCATTTTCGACTTCAAGTAATCTATTGCCTTTGTGTTTGAAGAAGCATTATTGGTCGTGATGGTTAGTATTTTCTTCATATCTCAATCAAGCAAACATGACTTGAGGAGTTTACCGATTGAGTTCCCCTTGTGATTGGAAATGACACAAAAGTTCAAGATTCTTTTGTGCAAGTTCTAATCACCATCTATGAAGTGTGCCGTGATGATCATGTAATTTATGTTTTGAACACTTGTTCAAGTGTCCGTTGTGAGGCATACTCTATGTAGTGCTAATTCTGCTTTCAATTTTTGTTTCATGGCATCATACATTACTATGAAATGCCTCACAAGTGTCCTACGAGATGACACTTGGAAATGGGGGTTCAAAGAATTACAAAACCGCCTAAACTTTTTTTCCGTCAACCACACTAAACGGCATCTCATCCATTACTTTCATCTCTACGCATGCTTTTAACCACTCTTCTTTACCATGCATTGCTGATGTAAGAACCCCATGTTCTTGGTCAAAAGACAAGAGCTTTTGCCGTTTATCTTTAGGAACCCTCCCCGGATATTTCTTACATAAGTTTTCAATATGCTTCCTCAAATTTGAGGTCTCATTTCTAGTAAAGTCTGCCGCATAGCTCATAGTGCAATACTTGCACCTAGCTCTCTTCTTAGTGGTTGCATATTTGCTCTTATCCTCTTTCACACTCTCAACCACATCTTCATATCTCTTAAAGTGATCTCATACTTCCGATTTTTCTCTTCTTGGGCCGGAATGAGGTAATGGTGGAAAACCACTAGGTTAAGGTGGTGTTTAGGCATGAGGTGTATTTTGAGTTGGTGTTTGAGGGATGGGTAAATTGGGTAAAGGTGTTGATGCAGATGCGGATGCGGATGTGGATACGGATGCGGATGACGAACCAATATCATATTGTTACTTGTTAACCAAACCAAACGTTTCAGTACGGATCGGATCGGAATAAGTAAAATTAAAAAATAATTATTTAATTAAATCAAACCAAACCGTTGGTACGATACGGTCGGTATGCGGATAATTCGGATGAGATGCCCATCCCTACACAGAAGCTACTTGCCAAAAATTGTTAAGAGGAGGGGCAACATTTAAAAGGCTAACAACTCCACACACCCAAAAAAAAAAAATTTACTTTAAAAATTTTGAATTTTTTTATACAAAAACCACCGTATAATTCAAATGATACTGTTATTATTCATAATTTATGAAAGAAACAATATTTTCTTATTAATTGAAAAAGATTACTGATGAATTTTTTGTTTTTGTTTTTGTTTTTGAAGGACTTACATGATGCACATTCATGTTTTGAATATATTGATTAATTGGATTTACAATATTGTAACGTATATATGAACTAACAAAATATTCTAGTATGCTTTAATGACCACTCTACCCTCAAACTAAAGCTGCAACATGTTGTGGTCTTTAATAGAACAAAAACTAAAATACATGTAGTGCACATAGTGATTTTAAAATATATTAATTTTGTTTTGGCTAGATCATTAAAAAGAAAAATAGATCGTGCTGCCTTGTTACTTTGTTGCTCTTCATTCCAGCTGTCACGCCCCGATTCGAAAATAGGAATTATCTCCAAATTAAGGCATGAATCATACCATATTTATAGAAAGAAGCTTCTATAACTATGTTATGATAAAGTAGAGTCAACAATATTACAAACTTATTTAATAAATACAAAGTCAGAGTCGCAGTAACTCAAAGTTTGTTACACACACTAGAGTAATATTCCAATAATTTATTCCTTAATAATTTACAAACAGTAACTAACAACACTGATCTAGTCCTCCGGTGAAACTTCTCCTTTCTCAGGATTTGCATTGGGACCTGCATCATCTATTAGGGTGTGAGCATTTTAATACCCAGTAGGGTACTGTAACATCCCCCCCCCCCCTCAAAGCCAGGTATCACCCCTAATCAAAGTGACATGCATTAAACAATTACTAGATAAATGTGCTATGCATATGTGATGACGTCATGAACTCACTCCCTTCTTGTTTGTACCATATCTGACCCTCCACTCATTCAGTGACATGTGGATTAGTGAAACTCCCCAACTGCCCAAGGCTGCGAACAAACGGTATCGGCTACCGATGATATTACCCCAAGGCAGCGAACGGTCGACACCGCCTAGCAGAGTCCACAATCGGTACCCTCTACCGATTCTGCAGAATCAACCTCGAAGGGCCCGCTCGAAATATCTAAAGACTCGTGTCAACCTCATAGGGCCCTCCCACGAGTCCCACATCGAAATTAAGTATTAAGAGCATACCAAATGCCTTTTATAAATAGGCCCCTTCACTACAATACAAGGGTAAGACTTTTCAGCTTGACTTTTATGCTAAATACATTGTCAATAGCAAAAGCTCTTAGAAACAAACTTACTTCGGCATCAGAGGGTCTTAGGCTGGTTCCACACCAGTTCCGTAGACCTCACGTGCCTCGGCTTCCTTCTATTCAGGATCAGCATCCAAGGACAGGAAGAACCTGCGTCAAGCACTCAATCGATCTCTAGATCGTCCACATCACTTGTAAGTTGCACTCATCTCTACCTGTTCAGTTTTTAGTGCCAACACTTCTAAACCCACTAATTCATACTTTAAGGCATCAAGCCTACATGTCTCATACCATGTATTTTACCACTATGGCTCCGAATATCCTAAACTATGAAGTAGTGCCCATCTATCCCTTACCCCATGTTTATTTTGTTTACGAATTTCTCAACTTTCACTTTTCATTAGAGGCCCTGCTCCCATCACCTCAATATATTCAAGCCCTACTCTCGTCACCTGAATATATTCCACATTTTTTTTACTCAGATATATCTAAAGTCTTCCCCTACCCCTTAGATATACCTTAAACTACACACAAACCCAGCACAATTGTATTTATGATCCATATGTAATGCAGCTCAAACGTTCATTAATCTTTGCAAAATGATAATAATTCAAATAAAATCATAATATTTCAAATTTAATCACATGGATAGTAATATACTAATATTCATCTAACATCACATAATACTCAATAAACATTCATAAAACAAAACAATAGTATTCACCAAACAATATCCACCAAGCAAAACAACAAAATATTCATGTTTAGTACTATATATAAACGCTAAGATTAAAAGTGATATAGTCTAATCATTGGGGAAAAAGTTAGATACCCTACCTCGTGTCTAATAAGCTAAAATGACGAAATTACCCTTAAGAGGTTGCCGGGTTCTCTCCCGTTCCTAGATTTGAAAAATAAATAGCATATATGATGTTAGAAATTTTTATAAAAACACTTTTTCTCTTAACATAGAGAGTGCACTCCACTCTCCAAGCTAAAACCCTCAAAACGACCCAAAACCTACACCATTGGACTCGGATCAAGAAATCGAGTCGGATGGACAAAAAATATGGCGTTGGAGGCTGTCAGAACAGCCGCCACGGGCCGCCACTTGCTGAAGCCACGAGTGGGCTTGTTTCCGGTTACTGTTTATCGTTTTAAAAAAAATCCTGCAACTTCCCCTGTTTTCCAGATTAAATCCCAGATTTTGTGAAGCATTTTGACCGACCAAAAGTTAACGAAAATGGGCAAACTTGTAGTGGTTTTGAAGCTTAATATCTCTAATTTCTAACTCAACAAACCACACTGAAAACGAAGCTAAAACGATGGAGAAAACCAGCTCCAAAGTTGGGATCGTGGCTGGTTTTCTGCAGAAAACAGATTTTTTTCCAAACTTTGCACATGTGTTTGACCTATCAAAACTCAACCAAATTTGACGAAACCAATTGTTTTTTGTTCCTTGCCATGTCTAGTTTAAAACCCAACAATTGACTTCCTCAAACACTCAAAGTATTATGAGAAAAAGAGAGCCAAAGTGAGGCTCGCGAGCTGAAATTTTTTCGAAAATGACATTTTCCAGATTTGTTTCAAAGTTGTTTTCAACCATTCTAACACCCCCATATTGTTCCTAAGGCTTCCAAAACTCTTCTAAACTTCATACATATCGTAGAACTCATCAAAAACTCAAAATGGAACCAAAATCAACAACACCCACACTTGAAAAATTGCTCTGTCCACCCAACCCAAAAATAAAAATTCAACATCTTCCAATTCAATTTTCTTAACACTCACATAACTCAAATTATTCTTTAAGAGACGAAAATCGCACAACCACAAAGTAAGAACCAAAATTTTCGAAATTGACTCACCTTATTGATTTTTTTCTTCTCTTCTTCCTATTCTCCCTTCTCTTCCTCACCTCAAATTCTATCTCCTTCATCCTATCTTATCTTAATTTATGCAATTAATACTCTTAGCCTAGACTAGGTGATTCATCTACAATAGGTTTACAACTCATCCAAATTTGAGATCAAAACCAGATTCTTTAAGAGATTGTATGAGGGAAAGGGGAAAGAATTAAAGGAATAACAAAGGTTTGGCTTACATGTTGCTTTTCTTTTTTTCTTTTTCTTTTTTAACATTTATAAATTTTATTTTAAACTCATAATTAAGGTTAAATAAATATATTTTATTATTATCTTTTTTTATAAAAAATTTTCCTAGATGTTACACTGGTATTTCCACAAACATGTTGTGGGCATTCTTGGCCAACCACCCAGCAGCCTAAGAGATTAAGATGATTGACTTCTATGGTATTTTTAGGAGAGAAGAGGTGCAACTGCACCTTTTTGCGCCTCTATGAGTCCACCACTGCATGCATGTACTCAGTAGCGAATCCAGGAATTTTCCTTCCAAGGATCAACGTCTAAAAGGTTAACAAATTTCTATCAAAATGAACTAAAAAATGAAATGATAATATTATAATTCCTAATTAATTGAAAAAACCACATTATAATTGTCCACGACGAGTTTTCATATTATAAAAACATCACATTATAGTTTCGTTATCAATACAAGTAGAACATCGTTCTTAATATAAACATGTAAGCAATCACTCAACCATTGATCTCCTATTCAGTTGCGAAGTGGACCTTTCACAATATTCATCGCATAAAATGCTCTCTCTAAATAAGCAGTTGCAACCGGTAGAGTTATGACTAATGTGAGAAGCAAATAAATATAATTAAATGTTCTATGCAACCATTTCTCTACCATTTTTCTTGCAAGGCTATCAATCCCTTGCAATTGAGAAAAATTACTCCTCGTACGCATATGATGAATATAAATTCCAAGTTGATCTTCGAGTGCCAAGAGGTCTCGGGGAATAAAATCTTGATGATAAAATTCAGCAAAACGAAGTAGCTTTTGTTTGTCAAAAACTATGAATGAATCATTCGGACTCAAACATGTCAAACAAAGAAGCAACTCAGTATTTACCTCACTGAAGCGATAATTTAATTCTACAAGTTGCCACTTAATGATTCGAATAACGATGTCCACAAGATAATGATGGAGGTGTGTTATTCTAAGAGCTCTCCAATGTGATCTCTATTAAGCTACATATGCATCATCCATGTTTGAAACCTTAGTATCATGTTTGCCACAAAAGGAAGATACTTGATCAAGCAAGGCTTCAAATGCATTCTCTCTCATGTGTTGTAGTTGGTCCTTAGAATCTTTGACTAAAGTCATTGCATTCCCAATATATTGGTCTTTTCTTTGTAATGCTTGTGACAAATCATTTGTGGCTTCCAATATAGATCTCATGAAAAATATGTGAAATACAAACTCAAAAGATTGTATTTCTCTCAATGACCTATTTACTTCACCTATATTATCAGTGAAGCCATCCTCAATAATCAATTTAAGCACTTTCACCACAGATTTGAACATGGAAATAATACTGAGTAATGTACTATAATGTGAGTTCCAACGTGTATCACCAGGACACTTGGGAGGAGTTTCTTGATTTAAGCCCTGCCATGTTGGAAGAGTATATTTTTCAAGAGCTTTCGTAATATCCTTTTGTAGTTGATCTCTAAGCATGTCACGACGCTTACACGATACTCTGACAATATCAATCAACCTATTGCAAGATGTGAAGAAAGTGGCAATATCAGCATTTTCCTTTGCCACGACCACAAGAGCTAATTGAAGTTGATGTGCAAAATAATGAATATAATAGGCACAATGATTTTCTCTCAAAATATGTGTTTTAAAGACCATTGAACTCACCATTCATATTACTAGCTCCATCAGATCCTTGTCCTATTAGCATGGAAATACTTAATTCCTCTCTTGAAAATAATGTGTCAGTAGCCTCATTTGGTGAGTTCGATGTAGTGTTGCCAACACGTTGAATGCCCACAAACCTTTAAATTACATTCCCACTTTTGCCCACATAACGAAACATCACCGTCATCTGTTCTTTTACTAACACATCAGGTGATCCATCAACTAATAAAGAGAAGAATGCATCATCCATATCCTTAATGATTTTCTTAATAGTTTCAGTGGCACAAGCATTCACAATATCTTTTTGAATTGTTGAAGCTATTAGCTTGAGATTCCCTTGAGCATTTTCTAACACAATGGCCTTAACTTTCTCATCATGACCAGTAAGAAATTGTAAGAGCTCCAAATAATTCCTCATGTTTTTTGAAGTGTCACTCTCATCATGGCCACAAAAAAGAAGACCTTGCTTCAACAAAAATCTCACGCAATCAAGATAAGATGTCTAGCAAATGTGATAATCAATATGAGTTTGGTCTGATTGTTTTTTCAAAACTATTTGAATATGTTGGTTCTGATTCATAAGATCCAAACAATATTGTCTAGATTGATTATGAACACTTCCAGCACCTCCAACATGTTGCCTACTTTTATCTTTTTTCTTCCAATTTCTGAAACTCATCTTTGTGAAGGCATTGCTACACCCTTGACCAATTTTGAAATTGGATTTGAAGGGATAACAATAAAGGTAAAATGAAGCATCTTTACTTATACTATACTCCAACCAGTCAAACTCATCTAACCACTTGACATTAAATCGTCGATCATATCCTGAAAGATCGGTTTGTGGAAATATGCAATCCTTAGGCTAACATATACTCTTTTGTAGATATGCTCTTCGAACTTCGTCTCAAATGTTAGGATTATAATCCAACATTTGAGGTCGAAGTCCAAGGTCTACAGGAAGATTAGCAATGACATATGCAATTCACTTTCTTTTGAACTATCCACATCTCTAGAAATACCCACATCTCTCGAACTTGAATTGCCCACATTATCCAAACTAGAAGTAGTTAATGATAACTTTCTCTTGAGGTATCGTTTTATAACTGTATTGGTAGAAATAACCAATCAAGCATCAACAACCAATCCACCAACCAATTGAATAGATAAAAACTAATCCAATTTTCCAAGAAGATACAATCTAATTAAAGCATAAAAACTAACAAATACAATTACAATCTATTCAAAAACCCCAAATTTATTCAAACTAACCAAAATAAAATCTCAACAACCAATTAAATTTAGGATATAATCTAACATAAAACCCTAATTTATTCAAATTAACTAACCAAAATAAAACCTCATCAACAACAACTAATCAAGAAAAACAAAACCATATAAGAATCTTTATTAATTAAATAAAGCATAATGAGATTGGATAACATACTTTCAAATTTGCGGGACAAATACATCTTTGAAATCAAATTGATTTTGGGGATGAATTTTTTACTTTGCTGATGCTGCTGCCACCGCCACTATGAGGATGTCGCCGCCGGCGTCAGATTTGTAGGGGAAGCTGCCATCAAATTGGGTGAAGGATGGTTTAATAGGTTTAGGGGTTTGGTCGTTTAGGGTTGAGAATTGAAGAAATGAGTTCAAACTCATTTGGGGGAGCTTAAATATCGGGCATCAATTACTGCCTTTTTTATTATTATTTAAATTTTGTTTAAACCTATGCCAAAACGACGTCGTTTTGCCTGGTTTATATATATATAAAAAGGTGCTGCGCTCTAAAGGAAGGAACAGCCTACGATGCGTGCCCTTTGGGGCCTTTCATCTAACAGTTTGCGAGGGTCAAGTTTTTCCCCTTTAATGGGGGATTCCAGAGGTTGTGGGGGTCAATTAACCATAGCTTCTCTATGGATCTGCCCCTGCATATACTTACAAAGCAAAAACCCCATAATGTATGCATGCAAGTTAGAGTTGTAACACTAGTTACCACCATATGTGTTGGAAGCATGCATGATCGATCAACTTGCTATATATGTTCATTTTTGGACACCTCGACCACATTTATTGTCACGCATGGATCTCATGGAGAGTATAGGAAGCTTACATAGGTGGTGACGGTGCTTAATGGGGCCATCTTACTAAGTTCTGCTTCATCTCCCTTTGCGCGCCGCCAGATCGATAATGAACTGACCACGATGCGTTTTGACGTCGGGGCTTATTCCAATGGCTTTGATGGATGGGAGAATAATAATATCTAGTAAGACAAGCATTATAGAGGCGGCCCATGCTAGTACAACTCAGATTGCCATTCTATGTGTATGTGTGCCCCTTCTATTTTTGGGTAGTGTGTTACTTGCTAATTAAGTAAAGCATAGGATAAAGTGCACCCTCAACCAACCTCAGTTGTTGATGAGAAAGAAGCTGTAGGTAAGGCATAAAAATAAAGTTTATCCATTATGTATAATATAAGTAGTAAATTTGGCTTATCCCCTCCAAATTGAATTTTCATTACCCGCAATTCATCACTTTTTGTTCATATTAATAAAACCCAATTTTGATAATTAAAAACCCATGATTAGGATCCAACTCATCAAGTTACCTCATTAAGCTCAATATCTGATTTATTATAATGTTTAAATTCCCAAAATACCCTTATTTACAATTCAACGTGTTATGTGGTGGCGTTTTAATTTTTCATTCCCCACTTTATTGTGGTGATCCCTAGGGGTGGGCAGGGTTCGGTTTGGATCGATTTTTGCCTCAAATTAGAATCGATTCGGTACTATTCATCCAATTTGGTTCGGTTCGATTTTAATTAAAAAAAATTCAAAAACTGTCCGGTTCTGGTTGAATCAGTTCCAGTTCGGTTCAATTTTGAACCGGATTATAAAAATTATTTTTTGATACAATTTTTAACTGAAATTTTCTTTTTTTGACTTGAAAATTAACAAATTATTTAATTTCATATAAAAATAAATATTAAAGCTAGAAAAGAGAGATATTTTGAAATTGAACTTGGATAAATATTAATTATGAGATTAAAAATATAGCATTGAATATAAATAAATATTGAAATTTTATACTTTTTAATTTGACCGGTTCGGTTCGGCCTGGTCCGTTTTTGAAGACATAGAATCGAAACCAAAATCGGTCCAGTTCAGTTTTTGACCCGTTGTTGACTTTTTGGTCAACTCGATTTTTTTTCGGTTTGGTTCGGTGCAGTTTGGCTTGGATTTCCGGTTCACCAGTTTGAATGCCCACCCCTAATGATCCCCACTAGAATTTTTGTCTGCAATTAATTATTCGTTTTAATGATGGGGTTGATTTCCATATACCTATTATCTTTTATAAATAATAATTTATCTATTATCTTTTATAAATATTAATAATGTACCTATTATCTTTGATTTTCGATTTAATTTACCTATTTTTCTATACAAATAATGTACCTTATTTTATACATAAATTTGTATCTATCTATTTACCTATCTTGTATTAGATATGTAGGTAAATTATTTTTTGCATGTATCGCCATAATTTTCCAATAGACAATTACCTAATCAATATACTTTTAGACAAAAAAGATTAACTTGTAATAGGTATATATTATCATTGTTTAGCTATAATATTGTTATGATTTAGGTAGTATATTACTGTACTGTATGTATTACATTGTTATTTATGTATTCATTAATTTATTTTTTGTCAAAACATTTCAATATTAAATAGGTGCCTAACTAAAAACAGTTAAATATAAATGCTAAACATAAGGAATTTGACAAGTTGGTAGATGGCATAGTGTATAAATATTTTATAATATTATGACAACTATTAACCTATATTTAAATTTGGGTTTTTGATAATAGTTTAAAAATAGATTGATTTATGTCTAGGATATAAGAGTTACAATGGTAGCCAATATATAAGTGGAAGCTAAGCTAGCTATATATGTTATGTAATAATCCCCACTACTTTATTTTAGCTTAATTAAATTTGATCACCCTTTTGTCTTTCATCTTCTAGATATAATTAAATGATGTACATGATGACGATTTAGGCGTTGTGAATGCTTTATATATATATATATATTGTGAAATTATAGAATTGCATTTATGATTTAGCCAAAAAAGTCACTAGTCACAAATGACAATATAAACTAGTTACAAAAGTCATTACAATTATGGGCGGAGCCAATTAGGCCCACAAAGGTCACTCGACCCTTCTAACTCTTTGATAATTTGTTTATGTATGTATTGCATTTGACTCAATTACTTTCTATATTACATGGCTGACCCTTCTCATCTTTTGAGTTTACTCACTTTCTCCCTTTCTCCTTTTCTTTGTTTACTATTTAAATCGCTGGACTATAACAATTAACCAAGTACACTACAAAATCCCTCTTGGCTCTAGTAGTATCTTTTTTCGAACACAACATCACATAAACACACCTCATAATTCCTAAGATTTCTCGTGATTTCTTTAATCGAATGAGCCAATCAATTAGGCAAAATTCTCACTCACTATTTAAGGTTGACCCTCTTTAATAAAATTTCTTGCTTTGCTACTAATTACAATAGCGGAGAAATTTTAAATATTGACAAATAAATTAGCTGATGTACATGATGATCAAGACGCTTCTAATTAATACACTTATTTCAAGGCATATGTATAAATTAAAAGTTTCTTAAGCCATTGATTTTTCTGTTGTACTTGCATAATTAATATACACATTTTTCAGACTCTTAGCAGTACATAATGTATAGAGTAATGGGGTAATGTTTGAATTTGTGCATGATTCAAAGATACTAAACACAAAGAAATCACCAGCAAGTTTATCTTTTAACATACTAAAACAAAGATGAACTTGAACGAGTGAGAATGATATCCTTCACATATAATGATTAATTAGCATTTGATTGCTTGAGGCTTGAGTGAGAGTAAGTATAGAATTACCACTATAAGGAATTTCAATATGATTTCTAGAAGTATGTTTCCTCCAATATTTTAATTTAATAATGGAGTTTTGCATTCTTATGTGACACACAAATGCAAATATATATTGAAAAAACTAATTGTTTAAAAAGAGTGGATAATTTAATTAATGAAGGAACATGCAATTAGACACAATACAGATTTTCATCTTCCTTTTATATACATCTTTATGAGAACATTTTGAAAGTGGTTAAAAGCATTTAACCCTATATTTGATATTCTAAGGGCTCGTTTGGAAGTAATTCTAGATAGGCCAGAATCACTTTTGGGGAGAACCACCTCCCATGTGATTCTCCATATAATCACTTTAAGTTCGATTCCTCTCTCCCCAATATCCCGTCCCTTGTATATAAAAAATAAAATAAAAATCATTATAGCCTCACACAAACCCACAGGAAAGCAAGCCCATTTGCTAGGGGACCAGCGTTGAAGCGCATTTACGACCCAAAAAAGATGGAGGCTCGAGCCGATAAGCCTACGGGTGCCCGACCCAAAGACCCGGAGTACCAACCCAATTACACACGAGCGGGAAATCACGTTTCCTTATTATTGGCGGGAAATTCTCACTTTTCTCCCTCTCCCCCAAACGCAATTCTATACCGCACATCTCACATTTCCAAATCGGACGGCTACAAACGCAATTATTTAATAACCCACCCCCAAGCGCACCACTCTCTCGCATTTTTCAATTTTTCATTATTTTCGCCGAGTGACTTCTAAATTCTAAAATTTAAAGTCGGTCCATTCTCTCCTCCTGAGCGTCTCCTCTTTTTCAATTTACGAAACCCTCGATCTGAGAAAAGAACTATGGCGAGAGCCTCGAAGCCGCAGGTGTCGTCCGATGAAGCCCTATCCAACGGCTCTAATTCGTCCGACGAGGAGCCGATCAACGACCAGGAGGAGGAGGTGGACGAGGAGGAGCTCGAGGCCGTGGCTCGCTCCGCAGATTCTGACGACGACGAGGCCGCCGCCGGCGACGCCTACCCTGGCTCAGACGATGACGTGGCTGCCGATGAGAACGGCGATGACGGCTTTGAGGAGGATGAGGTATGCATTTACTATTCTGCCTTTGCGGCAGCTTCTGTGGAGGGGTTTTGGGGTGTCGTTTTGTTGGATCTGAGTTCGGTTATGTTACTGCTTGTGTGTACTAGGGTTGTTTAATTTATTTTAGGGAACTTTTGCGCTAGGGTTTTGGTGGTCTAGGGATTGGTTATTTTTGCCCATATTGGGGTCAGAAGAATAGCGAAGGAAGGAGAGAAACGAATACTTGGGATCCGGGTTTTTTATATGATTTATCTCCATTTCTATGTTCTGCATGGTGGTCCTTTGTTTCGAAGCTAGAGATGAGTAAAGGAGAGGAAAAGCAAGTTTCTTTACGCGTTTACTGTATCTTCTGGTATGAAAGCTGAGAAACCGATGCTAGTGGTTGATTTTTGGTTGGCTTTACCGGATATTTCTTCTGAAATTTCTCTAAATTAGTTTTCTTTTGGTTGATAATCATTGTCATTGTCATGTTTAATTGAGTTTGTGTCTTCAAGGTTTGGTGCTGTAAACGCCAAACCATTTGGGTGCACCTTTTCTTCCCTCATGTCCTCTTTTGCATGATCGTCTTGCAGGATGACGACACTAATTTGAGTAATGCTGAAATTGGAAAACGTGAAAAGGCCAGGCTTAGAGACATGCAACAAATGAAGAAGCAAAAGGTTCAGGAAATATTGGATACGCAAAATGCAGCCATTGATGCTGACATGGTGAGTATGTTGGAAGGGCTAATATGGTTGGCGTAGTTTACTTGGTATTGGATATTTATAGTCTGTTTTTTACGGTAGCTGATTCTGTCGGTGTTGGTTTAATGACAGAACAATAAGGGGAAGGGGCGGTTGAAGTATCTTCTGCAGCAAACAGAGTTATTTGCCCATTTTGCCAAAAGTGATCAATCTGCATCCCAGAAGAAAGTGAAGGGAAAGTAAGTTCAACAACCATTTAAGAGTATTGCATATTCATAATTCTTACTGTATTGGGTTATTGATTATTGTCGCTGGTGATTTATTTACCTTGAAGAAATAAATAGGAATGCTAGAGTTTCCGACGCTCCAAAAAGTAGGATGAATGCCTTTAATGGGTTACTATTGTTGCATGAATGAATTTTTTAAATGTTCTTACTGGTGCTTTCTTCCTTTTTCACACAAATTAGAGGTCGCCATGCTTCAAAAATAACTGAAGAGGAAGAAGATGAAGAATGCCTTAAGGAGGAAGAAGATGGTTTGTCTGGGACTGGAACCACACGACTGTTGACGCAACCTTCTTGTGAGAGATTTCTCTTAAATTTAGTTGTTTTTTGAAGGCTTTTATTTAATGACAAACTTCACAGTTCAGGGGCAGCTTAAAGTTGAACCCTTGCTTTTCCCTTTTCCTTTTTTGTAGGTATTCAAGGGAAGATGAGGGATTACCAACTTGCTGGGTTGAATTGGCTCATACGACTCTATGAAAATGGTATAAATGGAATCCTCGCAGATGAAATGGTAAGCATTGAATTCTGTCTTTTAGGGTTGGCTCTTTCCTTTCTTCCCCGTGTTGGATTGGGTATTTACGTTTTGTTTTCGAGTTGCAATGTGCCTTTGTCATTCTGTTTTTAAATAACATGAAGGATATTTTACTTTGGTAGGCTATGGTAGTGATAAATGTTTTTTGTTCTCTTCCATTAGGGGCTTGGTAAAACATTGCAAACCATCTCCTTGTTGGGATACCTGCATGAGTTTAGAGGGATAACTGGCCCTCATATGGTAGTTGCTCCAAAGTCAACACTTGGAAACTGGATGAATGAGATTCGGCGTTTCTGCCCCACCTTGCGTGCTGTAAAGTTTCTTGGTAATCCTGATGAAAGAGTAAGTCATTCCGGGTTCGTTTGTACAAGTGAGTCATATTTATATTTTGGTTTATACTCTGCTCAATATTTCATTACTTTCTAAATCTTGCAGAAGCATATACGTGAGGACCTGCTGGTTGCGGGAAATTTTGATGTCTGTGTCACAAGTTTTGAAATGGCCATCAAAGAGAAGACTTGCCTACGCCGTTTTAGCTGGCGCTATATAATCATTGACGAAGCCCATCGAATCAAGAACGAGAATTCACTGCTTTCAAAAACTATGAGGCTGTATAATACAAATTTCCGCCTTCTAATTACGGGCACACCACTTCAGGTATCAATTGTGATATTAGGGACATGCTACATACTGGATGTAATTTAATATGCTGATGCTTTAAGCATGCTTATCTTGCATTCACTTGAAAGTTCCTAATCTCTTTTGCCTCTATATAACTTTCGGAGGGTAACCTGAGTTCAACTCAGTCTTTCTTGCTCTTTTGAAGTAGCAACAATATTTCTTTCTCTGAATTTCGGATTGCTGTAAGGATTCTTGACTCTTTTTTTTGCTGCGGTCAACTTGCAGAACAATCTCCATGAACTATGGTCTCTGCTTAACTTTCTTCTGCCCGAGATATTTAGTTCTGCAGAAACTTTTGATGAATGGTTTCAAATTTCTGGTGAAAATGACCAGCAGGAGGTTGTTCAACAGCTTCATAAGGTAGGCCTAAAATATTCTCAACTGTTTAGTATTGTGGCTCCTGCTTTTATCATTACAGTATCTCACTTCATTTATGTGTCCTTTAAGGTCCTCCGGCCATTTCTTCTCCGAAGGTTGAAGTCAGATGTTGAGAAAGGTTTGCCTCCGAAAAAAGAAACAATACTCAAAGTGGGCATGTCACAAATGCAAAAACAGTACTACAGGGCTTTACTGCAAAAAGATCTTGAAGTTGTTAATGCTGGTGGAGAACGTAAGCGCCTTCTGAACATAGCAATGCAGCTTCGTAAATGCTGCAATCATCCATATCTTTTTCAAGGTGCTGAGCCTGGGCCTCCTTATACAACTGGAGACCATCTTATCACAAATGCTGGTAAGCTTAACATTTTGTGAGCCATTGACCTCATGGATGCATATTGGTTGGTCGATGGTCATTTGACTCATCCTTTCTTAAATCTCCATTGTAGGCAAAATGGTTCTTTTGGATAAGTTGCTTCCAAAGTTAAAAGAACGTGATTCTAGGGTCTTAATATTTTCACAGGTTTGTTCCATTCTGTAAAATCATTTATTGAGTATTGGTATGAATTCCTGTGAATGCTTGTAAGCATTTATGTTGCTGTGCATGCCCAGAGATATTATATCTCATCTGTGTCCTTTGGTTTTAATATCAGATGACAAGGCTGCTAGATATTCTTGAAGATTATTTAATGTTTCGGGGCTACCTGTATTGTCGAATTGATGGAAATACTGGTGGAGAAGATCGTGATGCTTCCATTGATGCCTTTAATAAGCCTGGAAGTGAGAAATTTGTTTTTTTGCTATCAACCAGAGCTGGAGGACTTGGTATTAATCTTGCTACTGCAGATATTGTCATTCTTTACGATAGTGATTGGTAAGCATCTGCAGCATTTTCATTATAGTGGTAGTGATTATTGTTCTTCTGTCTGCATGCCTATACCTCTACTGCTTGATAATGCATGTGACGTGTTATAGGAACCCTCAAGTTGATTTGCAAGCACAAGACCGTGCTCACAGGATTGGTCAAAAGAAAGAAGTTCAAGTGTTCCGGTTCTGCACTGAGGTATGAACGTGTCCTGATATGATACATTTCCAGCTATGCAATGCTTGCACTATGTAGTTTATCAGAAAATGATTTTAATTTTCAAACAGTATACTATTGAGGAGAAAGTGATTGAGAGGGCTTATAAAAAGCTTGCGCTTGATGCTTTGGTGATTCAACAAGGGCGATTAGCAGAGCAAAAAAGTGAGCCACACAATTTCTTCAAGATATCCCTCCTTTAAAATGCATATATGAAACACAAATTTATTCCCTAACATTTTATTCTTGGATGCAGCTGTTAATAAAGATGAGTTACTTCAAATGGTGAGGTTCGGTGCTGAAATGGTTTTCAGCTCCAAGGACAGTACAATTACAGATGAGGACATCGATAGGATCATTGCTAAAGGAGAAGAGGCAACTGCTGAGCTTGATGCAAAGATGAAGAAATTTACTGAAGATGCTATAAAATTTAAGATGGATGATAGTATGTTTACCAATGTTGAAAAGTTCTTGGCATTTAGTTTTATCCTTGATTATATTTTTGTTCTTGCAATAGACAATGTTAAAAGGGAAATTCAAATTTTTAATTTCGATACTGTTTCTGCAGCTGCTGAATTGTATGACTTTGATGATGAGAAGGTAGAGAATGTTTTTGTATTTTTATCGATTATTATAGTATATTGATTTATGTTACCATAGTTATGGCCCATATTTGAAATTTATTGGCCATCTTATATGTGCATCTTTTTACTTGATGAAGGATGAGAAGCTCGACTTCAAGAAAATTGTTAGCGACAACTGGATTGAGCCACCAAAAAGAGAGCGGAAGCGCAAGTAAGGGGTTTTACTTGTCTGCCTCTTTAGTTGTGTATTAATTTCATTTAGTTTCTGAAATATGAATTTTTGTGCTTTCACTTTTAGTTACTCAGAGTCAGAATATTTTAAGCAAACAATGCGCCAAGGTGGTCCAGCAAAACCAAAAGAGCCTCGAATTCCACGCATGCCTCAATTGTAAGCACCTCTTGAAGGCTGCTTACTGATTGTTATCTGTGTTGTGTTCTCTTATCAATGTCTCTTATCAATGTTTGATAATATTATCTCTTCTTGCCTTTGTCTTCAGACATGATTTCCAATTTTTTAACACACAGAGGCTCAGTGAGCTGTATGAAAAGGAAGTACGGTACCTCATGGTGTGTATAAGTGAACTCTCATTTTCCTTTTTATTTTAGCTGCAACAATTTATGGTTTGAGAGTTATTGCTTTGCAAACTATTTATTTATCTTTTTGATGAAAAATTCTCAGCAAACACATCAAAAGAATCAGGTGAAAGACACAATAGAGGTGGATGAACCAGAAGGTACTTATTTTTTTTCCATATGAATTGACACCATGTGCTGATCTGCTTTCTGCTATTCCATTTGCTAACTGGGTATTGAATGTTTAGAAGTCGGGGATCCATTGACTGCTGAAGAGGTGGAAGAAAAGGAACGTCTGTTAGAAGAAGTAAGTCTATTGAATATGTGCTGCAAATGAGGTTCTCATCTAGGTTTTCTTTATTGAGCTTTATTATTGGTGAATTTCAGGGTTTCTCTTCTTGGAGTAGAAGAGATTTCAATACCTTCATTAGGGCCTGTGAGAAGTATGGCCGAAATGACATAAAAAGCATTGCTGCCGAGATGGAGGGGAAAACAGAGGAGGAAGTTGAAAGATATGCAAAGGCTTTTAAAGAAAGATACAAAGAGTTAAATGGTAAGTGATGTCCAACCATTTTGCTGTTGCGTTAGGTAAAGAATGTAGCCTTTAAATCTAACTTGTTGACTCTATTGATGCTTCCAGATTATGATAGAATCATTAAGAACATTGAAAGAGGAGAGGCTAGGATTTCCCGGAAAGATGAGATCATGAAAGCTATTGGGAAGAAGTTGGATCGTTACAAGAATCCATGGCTGGAACTGAAGATCCAGTATGGTCAGAACAAGGGGAAGTTGTACAATGAAGAATGTGATCGTTTCATGGTACAATTTGAAAATATCTTTATGAAAAAATTATTTTATACAGACTGCGAATTTTTGATGTCCATTACCTGGTTATTCATGTCTATTGCTCAATGCAGATATGCATGGTTCACAAGCTCGGGTATGGGAACTGGGATGAGTTGAAGGCAGCATTTCGCACGTCACCCTTGTTTCGTTTTGATTGGTTTGTGAAGTCTCGCACAACTCAGGAACTTGCTAGGAGGTGTGATACATTAATAAGATTGGTGGAGAAAGAGAACCAAGAATATGACGAGAGGGAGAGACAAGCCCGCAAAGAGAAGAAGCTTGCTAAGGTTTGTTCTGTGTTCCCTACCCCAACGTATTGAAAGAACCGAATGCACATTTCTTTTTTGTTATGTTTGTGGTCTAGTTAGTGCCAAATTGGTGAATGCATTATCATATATTATGTATCATGTTTTGTTTCAGAGCATGACACCATCAAAGCGTGCCATGGGTAGGCAGCCGACTGAGAGCCCGATTTCCGGAAAGAAGAGGAAGCAATTAACTATGGATGATTATGTCTCGGTATGCTTCATTTCTAGTTGCAGAGTAATATATGTTGGTTGATGGCCAGAATAACTGAAGCAAGTTATGTTTCTTTTTTTGGTTGCAGGGAAAGAGGAGGAAATGATATAAAATTGAGGATCAGGATATTTTAAGGGGCTTGGGAAGCATGGATGCCAGAGTTTAGGTTTTTCTTTTTATTATTAATTTTCCCCCAATGTTTTTGGGATCATGATCAGGGTTCAACATTACCCGTGATCTCAACAGTGGTGGTGGAATGGAAGGCATAACCAAATTATGAAGCTGTAAAAACGAATAGCACCTAGTACTGATTTACCCCCAATGTTTTGAACACCAGGAATATTACTATTAGGTCATTTAATGAGATGTATATTTTTTGGGTAATTGCTTGTGTTTTGTGTTGTGACATAATAATATGTTCGGTTAAATCATGAAGTGTGCCTGCCCCATTGAACCTGAGTTCGAACTCCTTTCCCTTGCACTAGAATTGTTTTAGAATTTGTCACAAAAAATCATGGATCGTCAGAATATCAGATGTTGAGGACAGTATCTCAATACTTTTCAAGTGACAGTACTTTTGAGCAAATTGGAGCTTGAAATACTTTCCAATGTGTACTTGCAGTAAATATTTTCCAGCAGAGGGTAGAAAGTAAAATACGAAGTAACTTTTGTCCCATTTGTGAGCAGTAGTAGCTGTTTTAGATTTACCCAACTGAGTAGGTCGAGTGAAATTGTACAAGCATCTTCGAAAGTCTCATCAAAAGTAGTCCGAAGATTTGTGTTTTTCATTTTATATTAATTTATTAATTTTTCTTTTAGTGTGGGCCTAGTTATGGTACTTTGTAACGTCATTTATTGCGGTAAAATGACATGCAGATTGGCTTTCATTGGTTTCATTTCATGTCGTGTTATGAATTATTAGCTACTGGGGAGTAGATATCTTGTTTGCCTGGTGGGCAGTACGAGTGGTTGCAATTCTGTTGTCCACCTGCACGCCATTTCCCGTATTTTTCTTGTGCCCTAGGCTTTATGGATGCTCAACTTCATTTGTCTTATCATTGAGGTTATAAATGTACCATCTATAAATCAATTCTTCATATGTTAATGGGGTCTAGTCCAATAGAGAAAGACAATAACATGTAGACTAGTGGCTTCGAATACGAACACCCTATGTGTGAGAAATCCCTTTCCTTTTCCTAACTTTGGCAACATAAAAAATATAAAATTGAGGTTATAAATGTACCATCTATAAATCAATTCTTCCTATGTTAATGGGGTCTAGTCCAATAGAAAAAAGACAATAACATGTAGACCAGTGGCTTCGAATACGAACACCCTATGTATGAGAAATCCCTTTCCTTTTCCTAACTTTGGCAACATAAAAAATATAAAAAAATCAATTCTTCCTACACAGATGTGGCAGACTGATACTAATAAAGTGCCAATATCATTGTCGATAATATGCCAATTAAGAAAAAATGCTTCGACACATTATCGATACATATTTCTTCAATTTGGGTCCATGCTGAACAAACGAATGTTATGACATAAAGAAGAGAATGATGGAAGTATGTAGCTTCACATAGTATGAAGGCCAATATTTTGCAATAGGATTTTTTTGTTCTTTTTCGCACTTGAACATTGAAGACTTCAAAACATTTGGAAAATAGCTTTGATAAGGAGAGAAATTTACATGGAGAACAATCGGATCAAACGTTTCTGTATAGGCCGAAAACATGACTCAGAAATCCATACATGAGATTGTATGAGTACAAAGATGCAACAACATCCAAACCAAACCCACTAATTCCCCCACTTACAACAGGCTAATATATGGGGCAAAAATTACACATCGTCCTGACTCTCCCTGTAATATGAGCATCAGAACATAAATACAAAGATGAATATGTTCCATACAACCATTCTGCTGTGGGGCTACACCCGTAAATCCCCCGAAATCGTGAATCTACCCCCTTCCTCCAATACCTCCCTTTCTCTTACTGTTTTTCTTTTACCACAATACCCAAGCATTCAGTTTCCATACTCAACTACAAGAATGACATATGACAAGCAAACAATAGCCAAAGCCGGACGATGAAAGGACACTTATTCCCTTGGTGAAGATGGAAACCAAGATCGTAGAGGATGATCTACCCCTCGCAATTTCTCTTTCATCAACAATGAGCCCCAGAACCTAACAACACTCTTTTTTTCCTCAGAAGGTGATAGAAAAATTTGCTTGGCATGTTGGTGCATTTACTCATTTGTACCATCAAAGCTACCCATTGCATTTGCTCGCTTCTTTTCTCTCCAATTTTCACCCCAAACCTTTGCCTCGGCCACTGCACGTTCTCTATCTAGATCACGATTTCTTGGAGTTTCCCTTGCTCTCCCAGCACTCACTGGACTGTCTCTCTGAGACTCTTGTCGCTCTAACCCATCTAAACCCCACCTTCTCCCAGACCCTGTGCCAGTTTCAATCCTCCCTAATTCTACGCCAGTATTCAAGTCCCTGATGGGGTCTCTCCTTCTGTAATCGGGTGAGTTTTTATGCGTAGAAGGGGAACCATGCCGCCCACCACGTCCAGGTTCATCTGGGCTATCCAGTCCATCTGCCATGTTCCTTCGTTCGTCCTTGTGCCTAGGAGTAGATGGACCAACTCTGTTACTATGACCACTGGCTGAGTTTGGATCATATGTTTGAGAGGCTAAGTATGTGAGAGCCGTCACAACATCCCCTATTAGAGGCCTTGTAGCCGCTTGTTCCTGCAAACACATGGCTGCAACAGCAAGAGCTTGGTAAAGCCCTCGCATTGGGTAACGGCCTTGCAATAGTGGATCAGCCATTTTTGGGAACTTCCTACGATCCTTGAAAAGTGGCCGTGCCTGAAAACCAAAGAGCCGAAAAATGGAAAGACAAACAAAAAAAGGGAAACCTTTGCTTCAAGTGAATCCATGAAAAGTTAACCAGATAAATGCTGACAACGCAAAAAATTCTCAAATGATAAATGAATACTTACCCATGCAACAAGATTATGCTCTCCATGACCTCTGGTATTATCAATGGCTTTTCGCCCTGTAATAAGTTCGAGGAAGACCACGCCAAAACTGTAGACATCGGACTTCAAAGTGAGTTGACCAGTCATAGCATATTCTGGAGCACAGTAGCCATATGTCCCCATCACACGTGTGGAGACATGTGTCTTGTCACCAACAGGACCTAGTTTTGCAAGCCCAAAATCAGATAACTTTGGGTGAAATCCCTCATCAAGAAGGATGTTGGATGATTTCAAGTCTCTGTATATGACGGGAGGGTTTGCTTTATCATGCAAATACTCCAACCCCTTAGCTGCACCAGCTGCAATCTTCATTCTTGTATTCCAGTCCAGGGGTTCCTTGTCCGACGGAAGATCTGAAAACAGTAAACGAAAAGCAATCTGGGTAATTTACAGAAATTATACACGCACAACACAAACTTCAGACTTTTACTTGAGTAACTAAGAGATTTGTGGGTATAATAAGTTGCTCAAGGAAAATATAGATAATCATACTGCAAAATTTTAAAATTAGGCTCTTAAGCATTTTCAAAATTACAATCCTGAAGTTTTGGTGATATAATTAAGCAAAATAATTACAGATGCTTCTCAGTACATTAAATTAAGTAATTATGACTTAGATCTCTACGTATTCACGGTATGACATTGACATCACTTGTTCATGAAGTGCTCTATACATATATGAAATGTAGGCATGTGTGGGCATTCTTCCATGTGATCATTGACTTGTATTCTTCATTTCGTATACTAGATATGGCAAAAGTAATCATCATGTTTGCAGAAAAGGCCAGTAACCATCAAATTACTCATCTAGAGAATTCTGTTTATATTATTTACTGTCTCATGTTAACATTTTCCGGTTAATATAGTATTTCTTTCACTGAGCAGTGTTTAGTTGTTCACTTGTTAGCACTGAGAAAGGTTTCCTAGAGATCCTTGGTAAACTTGAACCTAGGTATGGGTAGTTGACCCCCACAAGACTTTATTAGGGAAGCAGTCCACATCTTTGGAGATAGATAAATTGAGTTAGAGCCTTGATTCTAACAACTTGGGAATTGCCAACCCCCTTTTTCAGCTTAGCTTCATTCAGGGCCTTTTCAAACTCTATTTTCCTGTTCCAATACTAATTTGAGGGCCCTTTGCCTTGAACTTGAATCTAATCACCTCTCCATACTATTTAGATCTTTTCCCCCTCACCCCTATCTCATGGCCCAACAAAGTGGTGACTAGATTAAATATACAGTGAAGATTCCTCCCCTTCTTTCTTCAAGACAAAGTGGTGACTAGATTAACAGCTTCCTCTAAATTGGAATCAACATCAATACGATGTCAGCTTTACATAAAGGGCTTCTGTACATATCCCGTGTACATCTCAGTACTGCTTTTCTTAGGACCATTGTGCCAATGTACATTCAAGTGATGCCCTTCCTAGTCTTCTAGTATCCCCAATTTAAACAGTACATGGATTGACAAATATGAAAAAAATGAAATTTGGAATTTCAACTACGCAAACCAAGCCTAGAACTACAACAGAAACACAAAATGTCCCATGAACGTAATGAACCAAAATAAGAGCCATACAAAAAGTCATAGACCAAAGATTAGCTAGGCAGCTAGATTTAAGAACTTATAATAGTGAAGATTTTCCACGTCTTCTCCAACAATCATTGGTCATCACTGGTTTTTCTAAATTTGAATTCCCCAATAAACTTTAATTACATTTTCCCTGTAGGAAGGACATCCAATCTCACTAATGATAAACATAACAGAGTCGGGTAAAACATTGTATGATGGTCAAGGAAATAGCAAAAACCGTTAATCAATAGTTCACTATGTCATGATTCTTCTTTTTTGACTTGGCGAAAACTAAAAACTATCCACTATCACTAATTATGTGAATTTAATCATCAGCACTCCCATCTACTTCAGTGATGGTAACCTATTTGCATGATACTAACTCACGTGATAGAACTTCTTGACATTGTACATTAAAAAGCTTCAGGCCCCAGATAATTTTTGTTAGGAACTCCTAGATAATGCCTGACAGGCATTTAATTTCCTTGACTAATGCAACATTACTTCAGTGATGTCAATTAATTAGTATTTTTGACTGCAAACCCCCATAAAATAACTCAATTCACAGGCCATAATAGCTCTTACATTTTTTAAGACAGCCGTCAAACAGACAAATACCATACACAAAACATGACGACACAACACAAAGCATATACATACTTCATATATTCTAATGGAAACAACTGAGTTTTCACTACTATGCACAAAGCTTTTGCTGAACCCCTGATTAACTCATGTTTCATGTGAGAAATGTTGCCATAAAAGCAATCCCTAAAAGCTTATTGCAAATTCAAAAGATCACGTAAAGGAACTAACATTTTAGGACTTACACATGCAGAACTAGTTATCCAGATATGTATTTATCATGTACAATGTATAAGGTGCATCGCCATTAAATAAAGTAAAAGTCTTTATCTTTTCTATGGGAATAAAAGAAATTCAATCTGACCGTGTAAATGATCTTCCAAGGATCCCAAAGGCATAAACTCATAAACAAGGAGGCGTTGATCCCCATCAGCACAATAGCCAATCAAGTTGACAAGGTTTGGGTGGTGCAGAAGGCTAAGCATAAGAACCTCCACCAAAAATTCTCGATTTCCTTGAAGGCCATTCCGGTCAAGTTGTTTCACGGCAACTACCTGGAAACAAATTATTCCAAAGTAAAGAGATCCATCATGGAGTAGATGGAGACTCAACAATTGAGTTCTGCATAAGTACATATAATCTTTGGAAAAGCAAAATGTAGAACGATGTAGAATATGCTGAATAAGATCCTAAATCTTACAGATAGGATAAATGACTCAGAGGCAAACACTCAAAACATGCTTTGATGATGATTCTCATTTCATTTTCAACCAATCAACCTACCTGTCCTGTGCTCTCCAATCGACCTTTGTAGACACGTCCAAAACCACCTTCACCCAATAAACATTCTGCCTTAAAATTCTTTGTTGCAGCTGCAAGCTCCCGGAAAGTAAATGTCTGTGCAGCAATGTGTGCCGTAGGTCCATCTTTTGGAATAGCTGGTTCTTTCTTATGATCAGAACCATTTCGAGATTTTTTGTCTGCAAAAATTATGCAAAAGGAACAAAGATGTTAAAAAGGTGTTTTGGTTAACAATGAAACTAAAATACATAGATCCAACATAACATCTTCCCTGAATTTCTTGAAAATATTCAGTAGCCTAATGGACGTTTATAAAAATGGGAAAAAGAAAACAAGAAGTGAGATGGTAATGGCCTTTATGTTTTCTAAATGCAAAATATACAAGCAAACATATTACAATCAAATCATTGAAAATGATGATTACTCCAATATGTCCACTATAATATCGCATAACACACATTTGTTGGATGTCCTATGCTGGACAAGTAATCCAAACCAGTACTGTAGTCTGTATTGCACACAGAAATTGCCATGGTAGTGATTCCAACGACCATGTTAATTTAAAGCTTAAACATTTCAACTAATATAGGTTCTAAATTGTATACAGAGGTGCACAGCATCTGAAAAGAAAAAAGTTTTCTGTTCTAAATTTTGATTGTTCCATTAAAGCTTTCACCTCACTTATTAGAAACTCTTTCTCACCATGTTAATTTAAAGCTTAAACATTTCAACTAATATAGGTTCTAAATTGTATACAGAGGTGCACAGCTTCTGAAAAGAAAAAAGTTTTCTGTTCTAAATTTTGATTGTTCCATTAAAGCTTTCACCTCACTTATTAGAAACTCTTTCTCATACATTTGGCAGTTCAAGAATGAACAGAAACGTCATCAAAAGAAAGCAAAATGCTTGAAACTTCAGAAATTAATTGCAGATCTCCAGGAATGATCCATTTGCAACTCCATCAAGTTAAAGTCCAAACGACACAAATCCGCAAACAAGGAATCACTCTAACAGAGAAAGCATGAAAACCCCAATTAGAAAACCAACCAAAAAAATAAAAAACCACCACCACCACAGACGCATCAGATCAACATAATAAAAAATTCCACCAGAAACCCACCATCAGAAGACTTCCAAAAACACCATAAATTTACAAAATTCAGTACAACCATAAGAAACCCAGTAATCAGACTAACCAAAACTAAAGAAAACCCAGAAACAGTTGTGAAAAAAAATTGGGGAAAGAAAATTCACCTGAGCTAACTCTTGTAACATGGTGAGACTGAGCAGCTGAGCCTTCTTTAACTGAGTCCTTCTTGGTCACTTCCTTTACACCACTACCCTCCTTGTTGGATGATCCAAAACAAGGAAAGCACCCACCCATATCAAAGTCCAAGCAAATCAAAGCCACCCAACAAAGCCCCACAAAGCTCAAAACTTTTCACAATCATTCATCAGTCATTACCTACCGTCTTCTCCACAGACACAACCCCATATCACAATTCCAATCAAAATTCAAATTCACCCACTCTGTCTCTTTGTCTCTCTCTCTCACCCTCCCTCTCTCTCTCTCTAGGATCCCCAGTGGCCATTTAAGAGAAAGATCGAGACCAACATGTCTGAGAAGCAGATCAACAAATCGAAGAAAACTGATGTGGTGTGTAATAAGAGAAGGTAAAGACTAAAGAAAAAGAAGGCCCCCAAAAAATAAAATAAAGTAACAAAAAATAAACAAATATGTGAAATAAGCAAACCCACAATAATGAAAATAATAATAAGAGTCCTTGGGGATTAACTTCGAATTTAACTATGGATTTATGTTGTCATTAAGAGCTAAATCCTCATACGTAATGTAATCTCTTGGAATAAAAAGAAGATGCTTTATGCCACCAACAAGGAAAAAAAAAAATAAGAAAATGCTTTTTCGGGTTTTGCTTTTTTTTTTTACCCCTCGGAATGTCAAAATATTACAGCCAAAGCAAGGGTTAATACCAATACTAATAATCATCATCACGGTCGGAAAAGTGGGGCCCGCCTCCCAAGGAGATGTGCTTCCACAGACTTGTGATGGACATTCTTAACACATGTCTTAAAACTACATTCAGACTTTGTGTTTTTGTAAGGAAGAGTGATGATCGGGTGCGGTACGGAGTATTTTATGCGTGGTATTGGGCTGTGAGCCGTTGGATGGAAAGATGAGTGGGTGGCTTGGATAAAAGGTATGACGTCATGGTGCCTGATCCAACCTTGTGGGGAGCTCAGAGTAGCACAGTACACACTTCTGACAAATTTTTTAAAAAAATATAAAAAAACTAATACCAGTACAAAATTTTATATTTTATACATTGTGTGGTTAGAAACTACAAAAAAATTTGTTTTTATTTATTTATAAATAATAATAAAAATATTTTTGTTGTTGTAGAGTGTGCTGTGAATTGAAATGGCCCAATAGGATTGTACAAGTTGCTTGTTATTTTATGTTATTTTTTATGTATATTTTCTAGTCAAATAAACCAACAACTACTGCCTAACATCCCTACCACAAACCCAATTCCTCTGACTCAAAATTAATATTAAAAAGAAAAACCTTGTCAAGAGAAGATAAAGTATGAGTTCACACTACACAAATAGGGGTGTTAATGAATTCAAATTGCAGTAAAAAGAAAAGGAGAGACTTGGTCTAAGGGCTGAAAAAATTTCAAATTTTTACCATTTAAATTAAAGGGAGTTGTTATTAACACTCTAAAAAAGTCATTGTGTTCTCATTTTATATATATATATATATATATAGTTATTCTTTTATCCGAATGTCTACACATCATTATCCTGCGAAAGCAATTGTAAACAAGCAGAAAAGCAGAGAGTGATAGTATAAAATACATGGCGTTCGCACGATAATAACGTCCGGATGTCTGCATAGGAGAATTTTTGTATATATACCGGTAATGAACACCCTCCATTTTGTTTATCTTATTTTATTTGGTTAATTTATATTAATTTATATAACTTTTATATGTTTGTATCTTCAATCGACATCTTTCATCCATTGAACGCAGCCACGACCTAAGAACACCCTCCATTGCCGCTCTACAGCTCCTCCATAACCTCCGTCGTAGTACTGTCACCATCATCGCACAACTTCTGCAGAAAATTTTAGGAAAAAGAAACTCCATTTTTTTTAACAACATCAGATTTAACCTTACATAAAAATAAAAAAAATAAAAAATAAAAATCCGATGCAAGGGATATACTCATCTATGTAATCCATAACATTAGTTTTTTTCCTTCATTTTTTTTACGATGTCTCGAGCCATGACATATCTTCTCTGTATCTTTTGGAGTGCAAACAAGAAAGAGCAATAATACAGATTCACCAACCCAAATAAACTTCATAATAAAAAAAAACTGAATAGACATAATGAAACTAGTACGTAGGAAAACCAGATCTGAGTCTCAGGTTTGGAGTTATAAAAGATCATCAACTATGAAACTCGAACAAGAAATATATATGCAGGGCTTTGGACCCAACCCCATCTTCCTCGTTGCTAAATCCACAATATATGCTGCTTGGTACTGGCGGTGGGTTGGGTGACTGCAACAAGAACAACGATGGTCCCAAAGTTGAAGATTGGGTGGGATGGCACTGGGTTGTTTGGCTGCAGCAGTGGATCACGGTATATGCTTGATAATTACAAGGGGCGGAGGATTTCTCATGGGGTTCAAACTTGAAACTCCTGTTCTGCAAGTCAAGACTCTTTTTTACTGGATTAGACCCGTTAGCATTAGTTATATAATTTAACCTAAAACAATTGGGCTAAAGCACTAGCTTAATTTTGAGCTTTTAGCAATGTCCACGAGCCACGAGAGAATGGGCACATTTCTAGAATATGCGCTCCACTTGAAACTTCAACTTAAGATGATTATATCCCACCCAAACCAACCCAACCCAAGATGCACCCCATATCCATAGCCATAGGCATAATATTAGCTATAAAAAGCTGAATCTATTGGGCACTTCCTATGGCTGTGAGGCTTTTGGCTCCTGCAGACTTCGCAGGGACGCACCAAATTGCATGTGCTCGTGTCCAGTAATAACCAATAACCTCAGTTGACCACCCAACTCTCACAATCAAAGTGCCAATGTCAAAAACATTACACGATTGCTTCAACCCAAATAGCACCTACCAATTTAGGGCTTTCTAGGCTTCTTACTATTAAAATATTTGATTTTTGCTAACCTTGTCTACGAGCACAAATTTGATTCATTAATGTGTTGTTAGTTTCACATGCATCTATGGTCAGAAATTGTGTTCGTCCCTAAGCATCTAAGACCTCCTTTATTAGAAAAAAACAAAACAAAAAAACAAAAACAAAAACAAAAGCCAATACTAATTCTATGTGAAGAAAAAAGAAATCCCTTTAATTGGAGGATAAAAATGTGTAGCACAATGACAATAAAAAGCCAGCACATTTATATAGGTTTTCCCGTCATCTATATGAATGAATATAAGACTCTGAAGATCAAGGCATTATGCCCCCTTAATTTAATTTGTTAGCCTTGGGAAAATCTATACTAATGGCATGTTTACTAATCAGGAATTGGAATTCTCATCCGGAATTGAATTCCGCTTATGGAGAATTCATTCGTTTACTTCACATCAAGGAATTGAAAAGTAAGCGGGGCCCACACAAAATTAGGAATTGAATTCCTGATTTTGGAGGAATTCAATTCCGGAATTGGAGGTGGTATTCTAATTCCGGGAGAATTCATCTTTTTTACCCATTATATCCTCACACAATTTTCAAAATTCCAATTATGTCATCTACTTTAACCAAAAAATGTGGACATTTTAGTAATTAGTAGCACTTCTACCCCAATTCCATATAGTTTAGTAAACAACTTCAATAGGAATTCGGAATCTAACTCCCCTCAATCCATATGATTTAGTAAACAACTTAATTAGGAATCCAGAATCTAATTCTCCTCAATCCAACTCCTCCTCAATTCAATTCATCCTCAATTCAATTCCCCCTAATTCAATTCCGGATTAGTAAACATGCCATAAATGACTGGAAAAGAAGATGTGATATTGGAATCTTCACTAATATATTTGTAGAATTTTGCAAAGGAGAATTTTTTATTTATTATTTATTTGGCTACATAATTAAGCTACCATATGTCTTTGCTGGTGTGGTTTAATGCATGATTAAATCAGCTAATCTATTATTAATAGTAGATTGGTACGTAAAAGTTTTTGAATCACTCTGAGTTGGGAATGTATGTCTTTTCAAATTAACACTGGCCTGCCGACATGAAGAATTGATCTTAATGGCCCTTCTAATCATCTTTTACTTTCTTTTAGATGATATCAAGTACCTTTTTAAGTTCTTGAATATGCATTGAACTTCAGATGGATGACATGAAAAGCAGGATAAGTTTGTCTGGTAGAATCTGCCTATAATATGATCGTTGGGTTGCTAGCTTTCCTTTCCCTTCTAGCTTTTTTCGCTGAATAAAGCTAACATTGAATTAGGGACGAAGCAACCAATGCCACCAATGAAAACATCGTAAATCATCTTTAATTTCATGCAAAGTCTTTATATACAAGTTACAACAATATAAGAATGTTCTCTTGTCAAATAGTCTGACATGTTATGTTGTTTATTGTCAACTTAAATGATTAAATTTTTACTTAAACGAGTAAACTTTTCCTTAAAGGGCAGTCCAAACTCAACTACCTCTCAATATAAAGATCTTAACTTGATTAAACTAGGTCCAAAGTTCATTCCCTCAGCTTCCATTCAATAAAGAAAAAAAAAACATAAAACTATATCCTAGCTACATATGCATACATTAATTAGAACTTTAGTTGTCATTGACAAAGTCTTGAGGGAAAAGCCCAATGATGTAGCTCTTGAATATATTGTGGGGCTCATATTGAACCCGAACCTCATTGTAAGCCCAAGCCTCTTTTTGCAAAAGTTGCCACAAGCTTCAACATTATATACCATCGTTGAGTTTTGCAAGCACAATATTTTTATTTGAGTACAAGCGATAGTCTAAACTATAGAGGAGGGGGGTTTCTCACAGACACACAACTAATATGCTATGGGAATTCGAACATGAGATTTCTAATCTGCAAATCAAAGTCCATTTCAGTGGGCTAGATCTCGTTGACATAAAATGCTTGCGATGAGTCCATTAATTGCTATATATATCTTCTTCTTTTTTCCTCTTTTTCATGCTTGGTGATTGTTAATTTTTTGCATATTATAAGATAACGTGGAATCAATTCCAACACACAATATAGACAAGGTGAATATATTGCCTATCTAGCTAGCTTTTCCAAAATGGAGCTACAAAGTGCCGCATATATAATAAAGGTGAAGTATCTTTTTTCCCCCAGGTTGGAATTTCAGGTTGGCTGAGTGGTTTTGTAGGCAAAACATCTAATTGCAGCCTTAGAAGTTCATATTAGCAATTGATGGTTGAATTGAATTATTGAGCCACTTATTTTGTGCTTAATTAGTTCATTTCCCCTCCTCCCCGTCCAAGTTTGTGGTCAAATGAATCTTCATTACAACATCAATATAAACCTAAAACATTCTCAGAAGTATTATCATCTGTGCATTACATCCAGTTTTGCCCTAAATCAAATAGATTATAATACATAGTAGGTTGATGAGATCGATCATGCTCGAGTACGTTTGGACAACAAATTAAGAAAGTGATGAAAATTATGAGGATCATGATCATACTAAATATACCACAACACTAAGCACTAAGCACGGGGGAGCTACACTTCAGTCCTCGAGTTTGGACAACAAATTAAGAAAGAGTGATGAAAATTATGAGGATCATGATCATACTAAATATACCACAACACTAAGCACTAAGCACGGGGGAGCTACACTTCAGTATGAGGTCGTGCCCATTCTAACATTTCATGTAAAATTTATGTAATTGTTGCAAAATATTGAAAAATCTATGTTGTCGACCCCTGAAAATAATAAATCTATATTATTGGCCCCCCCAAGAAATGAAAATAATAAATCTATATTGTTGGCCCCAAAGAAATGAAAGCTAACTCTGCTTGGGAGTGCTTATGGGAGGAAGCGCTTCTGACAGCGTTTGGGAAAAAAAAATTTAAGTGCTTATGGGTCATAGAAATGCATTTTGGAGAAGCACCCGTTATGTGCTTCTTCATAAAGCACTCCCAAGTGCTTTTCCAAGAGGCACTTAGATTTCTTATGAAAATTTCAATATCTTTATAACAAAAGCGCTTTTTCTAGAAGCGCTTATGAGCAGAATTGCTTCCTAGAGAAGTAGTCCCAAATGAGCTCTAGCTCCATGATTGGAATATACACAAAATTGTGAAGGAGATTTGGGATTGGGAGCATATATATATGCTGCTACGTACAATAATTTGGATATATACTTCAGCAAATGTGTCATGCCCTAGCTCTAGGCGACTATTAAGTACAACAATTAAATATGACATTCCTAGCTCATTCTTTAATAGTTTATATATGTATATATTTAATAAGATATCAGAGCTCTAAATTTATAATCGCAAATGATATCTTTGTCTTAAAATTGTTACAATTTTCGGGCCCATTTGATAACCATTTTAATTTTAGTTTTTAGTTTTCATTTTTGTTCTAAAGTATAGAGGAAAATGAGAGCGAGAATGGGAGTGAGGATGATAGAGAGGGGAGGATGGGAGGGAGAAGTAACAAAAGTGAAAATGACGCAGCGTGACAATTGATTGGCTAAACCTTAGCCTAAAACATGTAACTCTGGAATCCACCAGGAAGCTATGTTGCCCGGACACGGACACGGGTACAAGGAAACGTGACACGGCGACACAAAAAATCTCAAAAAATTAAGACACGGACACGGCTAGAACACGACAATTAAAATAATAATAAATTCTAATAAAATTATAATAATTAAAAATTCATACTCAATACTTCAATGTCATAATATCATAAAACAAATTCATACTCATTTGAGTTAACTTAGCATTACTCATCTTTCCCTCCTAAACAAAATAAAGAATGATACACACATTTATTTACACATATTCATGATTCATCATAAACCAAATTTCACACATTTTCGTATATGATCTATCATCTTCAAAATAAGAAAATCGATTTTCCACTTCATAAAATAAGAATCAAGTTTGCATAAATAAATAAAAAAACAAAGTGAATGAATTACCGACTCAAAAAGATGCTTCTCTCACGACCAAATTGCTATCAAGGTCCTTAGTCAACCAAAAATATCAGCTCTGCAATGAAGGAACAAAGGAAAAAAAAACATAATAAAAAAAATATATTGATTACATTTTTAGCCACTTTTTAAAACTATTTCAAATATGTCCACATAGTTTTCAATAATTATATTTTGGCCATAGTTTTTGTTTTATAATTTTCAAAATGGTCCCTGCCGTGTCTTGATTTCAGTTGACCGTGTCAAAAACGTGTCTTGACCGTTGACCCATGTCCAAGCCGTCTCTGAGGCTTGTCCGTGTGTCCAACACCCCAACACTTCGGCCTAACGGAGTGTTCGTGTTACATAGCCAGGAAGATATGAGAGAACCTCAAGGTTTACTGATAAAATTAGAATAACAAAACATAACCATAATCATGGGTATAGTAGGTTTAAATACTCCTAGAAACCCTAGGAATAACAAAGGAGTTAAAATAGGAAAATAACAAAGTTTCCAAAAATTGTAAAAATTTTAAAACTGAATTTTGGATGGATGCCCGAAAAAGTTCATACATCATGGCAAAGTAATGAGTTTTACTTGTGACGCCGTTCTCTTCGAATTGACGAGTCATGTGCCAGATTATGAGCTCGGAGCCCAAATCTACAATTTACCTGATTTGCCCTTGCACGCGTGTCACTCCAACTCCTTTTCGATTGCTTCCGCCATATGTTCAACATCACAAAACAATTTCAAATAGATTTCAGATTTTTGTTTTTGTTTTCACTTTTGTTACTCTTCCCTCTCAATCCCTTCTCCAGTATCATTCTCACTTACATTCTCTCTCTTTTTCCTCTATACTCAAACACAAAAAATAAAAAATTTAAATTTAAATTTAAATAGATATCAAATGGGCCTTCATTTCTCACTTCTATATTATTTATCTTTAACTTGATCATAGATTCTACTCTAACACACCATAAGAATACCAAATGATCATGATGATGATTGGAATAATATTTTGATGGCATGGCATGCAGATGTGTTTTGATTTATTTAAACTTTGAGGCTGTCCGGATCAACCCCACGACACCAGAATCGAAGGGCCATGCGTGATGGAACAACACTAACTAGAATATATGTATATATATAGCTCCAATAAATTCGATCCAATTTCTAATTTAGCTCGTTTAGCCATCAAAGAATATATCCATTTCGTTGAAAAGACATTGCAAAATTCGATCCTTTTTTTTTTTGTGT
>NW_018921446.1:2040-34898 GCF_002207925.1 Prunus avium
AAGTTGTTCCAATGGGTGTCTATTATGACATATCCAAATTTGAGCCCCATTGGATACATATTGAAACCTCAGGCCTTCCTACACCAAGCCTGGTTCAGAAGAATCGTTTTTTCCCAGCAACCAAAAGAAAACCCACATGGGTTGGCAGCAAAAGGCAGCCACAATTGAACACCTTTGAAATCCCATGTGAAGAAAGTTTGAGGTGCAGCAAAAGAAGTATGGGATGAGATTGATTCCAACCACATTAACATAGACAAGATGAAGTGTGAGTTATGGGTTGTATTAAAGAAGGAATGGTGGTGTTGAATTTCATCATGATGTTCTTCCCTCTTAGCTCTATAAATAGAGAAGTCTTCAAGCTTCATAAATCACACCCCAAGGGGGGGGAGCTCTCAAACACTTCTCTAGAGCTCCTTCCCTTCTCTCCCTCAAATTCTCTTAGTTTTGCTTTCTAGTTCTCAATTCTAGCTTTCTTTAATGTTTTCTTAGTTGTAATTTATTTTTCTTGTAATGTACATTCTTTTCTTTAGTTTCAAGTTTGATTAGTTTCCACGTTTCAATTATGGTTCATGTTCTTATTCATTATGCTTATAAGTTAATATGCTAGTTTGAATGATTGATCACGATTTAGGCTTGCATGTTAGCTATCTTGGTTTGAATTAAGAGTATACACCATGCTTTAATTCGAATTGAACTATGAATAGGAAGAGTATGTATGGACATTCGACAACAGGGATTAGATACATGCTTGGTTGTTTAAATTGTTCTTCTATGCTTAATGGGTTCCTAATGCTTAATTTTAGGTTAGACAACAAATGATCAAATTAGGGAATTAGGAACACAAGGTTATGACCAAACACCATGGCTTAATCATACTTTAGCTAGAATCAATCCGTTAATCTAATTGAACTTGGGAACTTATCTGCTTGAGTTAGTTATTTCTTTCTTCCTTGTTTTATTTATTTCCTTTCTTTTTCATTTCTGTTTTGTGTAGGGAAACTAAATTGGATCATTCAATCACCAATCCCTGTGGAATCGACCTCGCACTTACATACGCTAAACTACCAACGGTTCATGCACTTGCGAGTATCACAAGTTGAGGATGCAGCTGAATCCATTTTGGTGCAGCTGTATCTACACAACAACTGTTCGTGGCTTTACAGACGAGTCGTGACTGTTGAACAGAGGCAAAGCTTCTCAGTTTGATCCCCGGATCAGTGCAGGCAACCCAAACCTTGCTTCTATGCAGCCTCTTTATAAGGCAGATCACTGGTTTTGGGCAGTTCAACTGGAGACTTGAGCAGAATATCCTGAACCTCCTGTATGCTATTGACATGCTTACTATTCACGCTGACGATGCGCTTGATCCTAGCAAACGAGGCAGGAGCAACTCCCATAAGGACCTTCTCAGCAAACGAGACCCTCCTTGAGGAAGACTTGCTCGTGGTAGAAGAAGGTCTTGGCTGCTTTGGTTGTGGAGACGTATTCCTTGATCGTGAGACTGCGACTTCATCGTGGGCAGATCTACAGCTAGATTGCCCAAGCCAAAGTCCAATTGGCAAGTCAAATACCTCCTCAACTCATGAGCCCAAATCCAAGAAGGAAGCCCAGTTACAGCTGGACAGCCCAACAGATAATTCACATCTCCTACATGCCACCACGTGCCATGCAGAAGCTGGGGGGCATTTGTGGGAACCGAATTAAATCACCCTAGGTCAAATAATTCCTTCCATTTGGGGATTATTTGACCTAATTGGGAGTTACTCAATTTAATTGGGAGTTACCCAATTAAATTGGCAATTACCTAATTAAAATGGGGATTGATTTGATTCCTACCCTAATTAGGGATTTGATTTAAATCAGATAAATCAAATCCCTAATTAATCAAATCTCGCCTAATCGGGGAGGAATAATTCCTTTCCATCTACAGTATTATTCCTCTGAAACCCTAGCCTCCGAGGCTTCTATAAATACCTAGCTACACACAAGGGTTCAGGTACGTCTAAATTCCTACTGAAACTCTGCAAAAATTATCTTTCACAAACCCTAGCCACCATCTTCTTTCTCTCTCTCACACACAAGGCTCCGGCCACTCGGTTTTCCTTGAAACACCCATCCTAACTTAGGCATCGAAGGGCCTTTGGCCAACACCCCCCGGGTGTGGTCTTTTTACTCCGATCTATTTTGCAGGGAGAGAGAGGTGCGGAGAAGACAAAGGAATCTTTAGGCGAATATTCTCGTGGGAGGAAATTTGCTCCCACACTTCCCTATGTTCTTTGTAATAGGAATCCCTACAATTAACTTGATTTAACACATCTGGAGAGGTATTTAAAGACAAAAATACATGGGAATCTTTGGGCATCTCACCTTGTAAGCCTCATACTTTTCTGTTTAAATAGTATAATCGTGCGACTGTACTCTATAAATATAATATTTTAGCTGTATAGCCGCGCGACTATACCCTATAAATGGATTTTTAACAGTACACCCACACGGCTATACTCGTTAAACAAAATATTTTAAAGGTATAGCCGCTCCGATATACTCTATAAATTGAATATTTTAACGGTATAGCCGCGCGGCTATACCCTTTAAATAGCATAATCTTGATTTCCCTTTTTTAATTACTTTATTTAGTAGTTATGTTTCAATTACTATTTATTTAGTGAATAATTAAATATTTTAATTAACTTCATAAATTATATTATTTAATAAATTGTAATTATTATTTTTAATTAATCGAATATTTAAATACTAATTATTCACTAATTAAATAGTAATTAAAACATAACTACTAAATAAAGTAATTAAAAAAGGGAAATCAAGATTATGCTATTTAAAGGGTATAGCCGCGCGGCTATACCGTTAAAATATTCAATTTATAGAGTATATCGGAGCGGCTATACCTTTAAAATATTTTGTTTAACGAGTATAGCCGTGTGGGTGTACTGTTAAAAATCCATTTATAGGGTATAGTCGCGCGGCTATACAGCTAAAATATTATATTTATAGAGTACAGTCGCACGATTATACTATTTAAACAGAAAAGTATGAGGCTTACAAGGTGAGATGCCCAAAGATTCCCATGTATTTTTGTCTTTAAATACCTCTCCAGATGTGTTAAATCAAGTTAATTGTAGGGATTCCTATTACAAAGAACATAGTAAATCCAAGTCACAACATGATTCAATAATATCAACTGCTTGTTGGAGTTTGATTGAAATACATGAACTTGAGTCCCATATTGGAAAAAAAGAGAAAGTATCTACTCCTTAGTAGGCTTATAGTTAGGGTTCAAGGCTTGGGAAAGGTTTTGGAACAATTTCGGAATCTAGCATTTCTGGTTCGAGACTTGGATTGACCCAAACTAATTTTGTATTAAAAAAAAATTAAAAACAAAGTCCACAAAATAATTTAAAATAATTCATTACTATTTATTAAGTAATTTATGAAATGAGTAAAATATTTAAATATTCACTAAAGAAAGAATAATTAAATATAATTACCAATTAAAGCAATTTTAAAAGGTTAAGATATTACTTAATTACATATATTAAATTAAAGAAGTTGGCCAAAAAATAAAATTAAAGAAAATAATTTTATATGTTAAAATTTTATTTTATTATAAAAAAAGCAAGAAAACTTCTCCCGACAAAATTTCATTGGCACAGGTCTATTCCGGCAAAATTTGCAGGATTAGACCTCCCCCGGCAACATTGCATCTTGAATAGGTCGAAGTAAAAATAATAAAACCCCATTATTTAAATAGTGGTGATGAAATTATGTTGGAAGATTCACGTTTTTTCTTCAATAATGCCATCCTGACTTCATCCTCGACCATAACATCTTGCTCGGTGAAACAACGCTTTTGTTTGTTCCTTTGTGAGGCAAATAACGCTTCGGTTGGTCGTTGTGGTCTAGCTTCTTCCTAATGGGGCAAAGCACTAGGTAAACAAGTTTCCCTTTATTTGTTTCCAAGGTGAGGCAAGCCCCTACCTATTCCAAAAAGTTTAGTCCCTCATCCTTATCCAAGCATTTGTGTGAGTTTAGCTTTTTGGCCTTGATCATATTTCTCTTACCTTTTCTGTTGTTATCATCTTCAAAGGCCCATCTTTTCCTAGGCCTATGGGTGAAAAATCTTAGTCCAAACACAATATTTGTTTGTTTGTTTTTTTCAAAGTTCAATCCTTTCCAAGAAAGAAAACCAACCCATCAATCCAAAAATTGAAATTTGAAGAGAGAGAGAGAGAGAGAGAGAGAGAGAGAGAGAGATAGATAACTATGGCCTTTTGAGATCTTCATCCTTAGTTCATATTGATCTTCCAATTGGTTTTTATTTTCATCCCATTGCATATGATTTATTGTGCTATTATCTGCATAATAAGATTTTTGGCAAGCCAATCAAATATGAGAAGGCACTTGTCTGCATAACAAGGTGTTTGGCAAGCCAATCAAATATTATCTGCATAACAAGGTTTATGGCAGTGGAAACACTGAGCCTTGGAAATTATGGAATAACTTTGGTCGAGACAACTTACAAAAGGGCAAGAATCTCTATTTCTTCACCACATTAATGCTAATGAGTAGCAAGGGCTCTCGTGTATCTTAGAAGGTTGGCAGTGGGTGCTAGCATGGAAAGATTTCTACTGCCAATGAGAGTGTTTTGGGATTCTCCAAGAGGTTTCATTATAAAAACCCAAAGTCTAATGAGAATGGTTGTTGGCTTATGCATGAATACAACCTTAAAGACTATCCCTTCATGGCCAAATCAACAAATTCCAATACTACTCAAGATGAAGGTGATCAAGTGGTGCTAAGCCAGATTCGAAAGAATGACCAAACGATTCAAAAGAAGGAAAGGAAGAGAAAATTTGATTATGCAACAGAGTTCATGACGATGATGTTGATGATATTGCAAGGCAATCTCAAGCAAAGATTCAAAGAAGCGAGAAAGTAATATTGATGAGTTAGGTGGTACTGATTACACTCCCATCCCTGAGATTATTAATGTTATTGGTCCTTTTTATTAGCAACAAGAGCATACAACTACCACTAGTATTAATATATGTATTAATCATGTTACACAAGACTTGGCAATTGTGTTCAATGAGGATCAGTCATCATAGTACCACAATGTTTAGGGTAGGCATTTAGATCAAAAAAACCGCAAAACAAACTAAACCAACTTACTACAAAAGGCGTTGGAGGAGTGAAATGGCAGAGGTTTGAATCCCCTTTGAGTGTGTGCTTTGTGTGTTTTTTTAATTTTTTCCATTACATCGATATTTTTGATATTATAGCGATATTTTGACAAAATATTGCTGAAGTGTGAGCAAAATTATAGATATCGATATTTTCCGATATTTTCGATATTTATACGATATGTGTATGGATACGTTTCGAAATATCTGTGACCCGAAAAAAAGATAATATCCTCGATATTTCATCAATATTATCGATATTTTAGACTATGGTTTCAACTCATTGTGAAGGCAATTGAAACTAAAAGCAATTACAATCTTCTTCGCTAATTGGGTGTTCTATGCTATTTTTATTTTTTAATACTTACACTCCCTTTTGTTTTTTAATACTTTGCAATTGCAATATACTTTCCCACACTAACACAAAGGAATTTTAGAGTAAACAGTTGTTATATTGTGCCATGTAGTTGAGCAAACTAATGTTGCCAATTGGGCACTGCATGCTTGGAAAATACTAGAGGATAAAAGTTAATCTTTCCATCAAGTTCAATAAATTAATTAAAAATCACAAAAACGGTATCTGGAAAGAGTAGCGAAGCTGAACAATGAAATGCTGCACAACCTTGGTGAGGATGTCTCCCTCAGCTTTCATATAATCCACATGGTTCTTCTTTATAATTGTGTCATTCCTTATAACCTGCATAGCATAAAGCCCATCACTTTCGTTGCCATTACTGCCATCATTGCACTTATTTCTCACTTAAAAGACCTTCCTAAACACACCTTTACCCACAACTCTGAGCATCTCAAAATCCTTAGGCCCAAACTTACGAGCTCTCTCTTTGATTGTGACCTTGGTTTTTTCTGATTCCCCATCATTTCGATCTAGTTTTGTGGGGGTTTTCAATCAGCTCTCTCTCTCTCTCTCTCTCTCTCTCTCTCTCTCTCTCTCTCTATGTATATATAGTTGTTCTCGTTGTTGATTGTAATTGTTGTAGTTTATGGGTGATGGGCTAATGGGTTGTGATGGTTCTTTTGACTGCATGCCCTTTTTGTTCTTTGCAGAACATATATGGACTCTGTAGAGCAACCAACAAACCTAAAATGGGTTTTCTTCTTAGGCCATGCGTGGAGTGTATATCTCTCTATTGATAAATTTCTGGAGCTCAATATTCTTTTTAAGTTATGGGTTTGCTTTGTTTGTAGGAGAGTTGAAGATGATGATGAGTTTAGTTGTGGTGTTGGTGGTGGCGGTAATCGACCGAAGATAACTACAAACGATTAACACCGAAATAGTCGGCAACCACCCTCTCGGTCAGTATGCGGTTTGGGCATTTCAGTTGATGAACCAAAATTACCCCTAACTATGTTACACAAGACTCAACTATTGGTTTCTCTCAATCTAGATCACCATGTTCAACATTATGAAATTAATCAACCATTAGGTTTTCCATATAGCTTCATCTAATTTGATAATGGCGGTAACGATGCCCTCATGACACGTTTCTCATATCTTAGTATTGATGATAACAAAGTAATCACATAACAACCATTGAGATTATCTAAAGCAATTAATGAAGACTTTCATACTACTCAACACACAACTACAAAAAGGGCAAAAGACGACCATGAAACAACGACGGTAGACCAAAAAACCGTCGTTGTTTTTTAAAAGACGACGGTAATAGAAACCCGTCGTAGAAATATATCTTAAACACCTAAAAAACTGGTATACACATAGATACTTTTAAACCACGATGCACCAAATTAAAAAAGCGTCGTCTTATCATTATCTATAAACCACGACGGTTTGTTAAAATAACGACGCGCACATTTTTTACTATTATACGTCTATCATTATCTATAAACCGTCGTCTTAATTTTAATTGGTTTTTAAGATTTATTTATTAGATTTTTTTTTCCTACGGCGGTAGATAACCCACGAAGGTTTATATAGGAAACCGTCGTCACTATCAAATTAGAGTGAAGTTTTACCATAATGAACTATGTTCCTCATCATAATCGAACCAACACACAAAGGCAATGTTTTAGAAATGGATGATGTGTGCGTCTTTGTGTCTTTGAGATACATAAAGGCACACACACATCCACATCCAAAACATTTGCTTTCAGAAAAATGACGGCCGCAGCAGAAAGATAATTTTTTAGATGATGTGTGCGTGTTTGTGTCTTTCAGATACACAAACGCGCACACACATCAACATCCAAACTGAAAAATGAAAGCGAGGTGAGACAGAGAAGTGATGTGCCTCCAGAGAGGTGAGACAGAGAGGTGATGTGCCTCCAGAGAGGTGAGACAGAGCCAAGGGCAAGAAGAAGTTGAAACCCTAATTGAAAAATGAAGACGAAAGAAAGACAGAAAAACCCATATTTATAAACAAATCTTATATACCACGTCGGTTATATTAAATTATCGACGTTATATGAAACCATAAACGTCGTTTAAACATAAAATAAGGTCGTATAAATAAATTAACAACGACGCTATATTAAAAACGACGTTGTCATTTCTTGGAAAACTAATTTATTGTGTAATTAAAAAAGTTACACGTCAGTATGCGTAATTAAAACGACGTGGTATATATTTTTCACGTCGTTATTATTGAGTATAAGGTCGTTGGGTAAATTTGAAAATGACGTGATTCATCTTTTTGAAGAAAAATGCGTCGTGTAATTAGATATAAAAACGGCGGTTCCTTAAAACTATGCGTCGTGGAAAGTAATGTTATAAGGTGTTGTTAACCTACAGCGCCGTATAATGTTGCATACTAGGGCGCATCCTATTAATAGCGTCGTTTTATGAAACGGCCTGTTAATATTTTAAACTTTTCGCCTTCCTGACCCATACTTGCACTGTTTCCAAACCCGAGAAAAACTTTTAAGCTTCTCTCGTTTTTCATTCTCAAAGCGCTGTTTCAAACTTTCGTCTTCGTCTCCGAGAGAAAACTTTTCGTCTTCCTCTCCTCTTCGTCTTCGTCTCTGAACTGAAACACCAAACTCCAGGAGAAAGCTTTCATTGCACGCAAAGGGTAAGCATTTGTGGAAGGATTTTTGTTCCTATTTTGCATGCGCATATCGTTTTCGTTTTTTTAAATCTTTTTACATTTTTTCTTTCTAAGTTCGATAAAATTTGCAGACAAAGACGGAAAGTTTCCAAGTTTGAACACTACTCTGATTCTTTTACTTCAACTAAATAAGACGACGGTGGCTTGTTATTTACGTGGTTAGATTTATAGACCACGACGGTTCGTCAGTCAAACTAGCGTCGTGTGAAAGTGTTCTTCGTTGTTTTTTAAAATGATCTTTTTCTGTATTTGATTTTTTAGGATATATTCATCGCATGTTTGATTTCTCTGAACAATGGTTTTTGTTTTGAAAATTTTTTTAATTATTTTTCTGTTGAAAATATTATATGTTTTTCCTAATTTGTTTTTCTGTGGTATAGACGACGGTATATTGTTATTTTAGTCGTTTTAATTTCAATACCACGTCGAATGTTTATTATTAACGTCGTTGTAATATTTAATCCTCTGTTTTTTGTAATTATATCATAAGACGTCGGTTGTTTATTATTAACGTCGTTGTAATAAATAATCACGTCGGTGGTTAATTACCGTCGTGAAAATTTATTATTACTTCGATTGTTTTGTTCTTACGTCGTTTGAAATATTATAAAACGTCGGATTTTATAAATAACCGTCATGTTTTTTCTTAATTTGACTGAAATATTTTCACTTGCAGGGTTGACTTGTCTGTAACCATGGTTTCTCAATCCCAAAGTAAGGACTCTGGCTTGAAAAAAAATGGGGGTAAGGAGCTTACAGTTGTAAATCCTCAAGCCAAGTCCTCGAAGAAGATGAAGTTTGTTTCATCTGCTGAGACAGAACCAGCAGGCAGCACGACAACATTTTCTGAGGAGCCAAAGTCACGTCGGGGTATAAGCACAATGCCCCTTGTTGTGAAGAGAAAATTTCAGAAAATCAAGCCTGTTCTTGAGTACAATAAAAAGGGGAAAGCATATGGCCCTGCACATAGTGAGATGCAATCCTACATTGGTGTGTTGGCACGCTCCAGAGTCCCACTTGTGGACAAGAAATGGGTTCAAATATCCAAGGATATAAAAGAGCAGATTTGGGAAGCCATTGACATGGCTTTTGTGATTGGTCAATGGGGCAAGAAAATTGTGTTATCTTCTGCTACCAAGAAATGGAAGGATTTCATGCGATAACAAAAGATTATCCAATACGTGCTCAATTTGGTATTGATCAAAGTGTTGAACAGGATAGGCTTGACTTCCAGCGTGATGATGATGTTTTCCTCAACTTCCTAATACTTGATAATGATAATGTGCTCGACTCAATCCGGTTTGGTGATGTGCTGCAACAACTGCAACTACTGAAGCTAAGGGCAACAAGATTGGTGATGTTGTTAGCTTCTTCTTTACTCTCTATGGTCATAATATATTGACTAATTCATGTCCTTGTATATTGTTGCGCATCTTTTGTATATATATATTTTTAAAGTAATGTAATTTGAACTAATTCTTTATTTCACGAAATATTAGTTTTCAGCTTTTTATATGTTTTTTTTTTACAGTAAAGTAATTGGAACTAATTCTTTATTTCACAAAATATCAGTTTTTAGCTTTTGTAAATCCATATTGGAGTGTCTCCACAGAAGAAAGTGGATCATGAGTAATTGCCATTTGGATAATTCAATAAGATCAGCAAACATAGTTATTTATTTTGCTGGAAAATTCAACTAAAACAACCAAAAATTTCATAATTTCTATTTTCGGGAACTCTTTGATCTTATCATAGCTTTAACGCAATGCAATCATCCTTTCATTTTCCATACTATCATGAAGGAATGTTAGAATAAAAAATTATGGTATATCTGTGATCCTCTCCATTAGAGGTACATGAGGTGTGTCATGTGGTTGATCAAACTAATGTGCCAACTGGGCACTACATGCTTGTTTGCTTGATACATGTTTGAAATCTGCCTTTAGTTTATTTATTGTTGACAATGCTCATCATTTAGAAATTAGCACTTCACAATCACAAAAAAATAGTATATTAGGGGAGTTATTAATTTGAATAAAAAGTCTAGCAGAAACACTTTTTTCCCTCCAACCTCTTCTCGAACCCCTCTATTTTTTTTTTGTATGAATTTACATTATCTTATAATTGCATGTATGTTTTTTTTAATCAATGAGGAGGAAGTATTCGAACCTGTTAATTTTTTCAATTAATCTCATATATTTTATTAACAAAAGTTAGTTGGTATAATCTCATATATTTTATTGATATCTTCAAGTGATCCATTGATGTTTATTATATTGTGATAGTTTAACTCAATTACTTCCTATAATGATTATCTTATATCACATTATGATTAACTGAACCACTTGGGTCAGTAACCAGAAGCAAACAAAAGAAATGCAGCAGAGAATAAGTGATTTTAAGCAGCCTACATACTTTAGTAGCTATAATGCAGTTGTGAGTTTTCATAAAAAGGAAACCTCCCTTGAAACATGACTAGCCTCCATCAACATCATCTAAATTTTTTGAACCTATTCGTACACACAACTAGAGTCATGCTTTCTTCTCTCGGTCATATGGTTATGTACTGACACTACAAAAAAAAACATGTATTCAACAACGAAACATCAAGCAACGAAGCACGAGGCTCCTTCAGGTAATTCTATTTATTCACTTTTTAATTTTCCTATCTCTTATTCATTCTTTCTTACTTTTCTAAGGTGTATGCTTTCAGCTTTAGTTTCATATCTTAATAGGTGTCCAAATCAAGGGCTTTGTTATTGTTTAATTTGATGATGTCATCTTTCATGTTTTTGATGATGCCATACTTGATGTCTGTGTATTCTTTCTTTTAAGCATCTCTCTTAGGTATAATGAATTGTTTTTGTGGCTAAAAAATGGACGATTGTTGGGTAGATGATGAATCCCTCTTATCTTTCTATATTTTTCTCCAATGGGAATGTGTAAGACCCTTAATAAGTGGCATAGGCCATGTCGTAGTTTTGATGTTTTGCACCATGCCAAGGCAAGCCAAATGTGTAGTGAAGGTGTGACAGAACGTGCACTGGGACGTGGTAGGATTATGGCAGACGAATTGTAGAGGGATTCTAATGTGGCTGAACGGTTTTAAGCAGTTTCAAAAGAGTTAGAACGTGGCTAGGATTGTTGTAGCTTAAAATTTGGGATATGGATGAGTGTTGGAGCAAGTAGGGGCGGTTTACTAGATAGTGACTACATGTTCCAAGTAGTGGGGAGAAGTTTAAAGAGAAAGTGGGGGTAGTTTACCACTAGGTGGCATCAAGAGGGGACTGAACAGGTTGTTGGATAGAAACGAATGTCTAGGTGGCAGATCTAGAAGCTGCCAACGTTTCCTTAATAGATGGGGGTGTCATCTACATAGTTTATGCTTATAAATGCCTTGTGACAGTTGAGTTGAGATACCAAGTGATATGGTAGTCCAACAAAAAGTAAGAGCTTGTAATCTTTTGCTATTTGAGAGAAATAAAAGGTTGGGAACTTTGCCCTTATATTGAGTGTGAGAGTTTTCCTGTGTAGGCAAGTCTTGCTTGGGTGTGTTGGCATTCACTTGTGCCGCTATGTGAAATCTGAAGCCTCATGAGTTAGAGGTGCGAGAAGGTTGACTTAGGAGGAGTCTAAGTGCCAAACAAGGGTCGAAAAATTAAAAGAGTTTTTCACCACTGTTACAGTTGGTATCAGAGCGTACTTTAGTCATGTTTCTGTTGAGTTCAAGTGGAGTTCGAGTGCAGATTGTCCCCTGGGATCCGTAGAAGAGTGGCAATTTTCAAGCAAAGAACAGTCTTGGAGTTGCAACGCGAGATAGGGATGGCTGGAAGTAGTGATTCCTTGAAAGAGAGAGTGGAAGATCTTAATGCTAATACGACAGAGATTGAAAGAGTCTTCGGAGAGTTGAAAGCTTCGATAGAGAAGAAGGTCACCAATGTTCTAGGTGATATGGATCGCTTAGGGGAGACCATTGATGGAAAGCTCAAGGAGTTGGAGATAGAATTGAGCGTGGTGAAGCTTGCTTTGAGTGGCAGGACTTCAAGTTATGAGGGCTCAATGATGACAAAGATCAAAGTGCATGAGCCAAAATCATATGTTGGCGAGCAGAGCTCCAAAGAGTTGGAGAATTTCTTGTGCGATATGGAGTAGTATTTCCAAGCTACCAAGATTCTGGATGCCAAGAAGGTGTCTATCACGAGCATGTACTTGGCTGGGGATGTTAAGTTATGGTGGAGGACTCGTATGCAAGAAGTGGTGAGTGGGGGTAAACCTGCAATTGAAGAGTGGGTTGTGTAGAAGAAGGAATGAGAGCTCAGTTCCTTCCATGCAATGCTGCATGGCTAGCAAAGGAAGCCTTGAAGAACTTGAAGCAAATGGGTTTAGTGAAGGACTACATGAAGGCTTTCTGTTCTTTGATGTTCGACGTGTCTAATATGTCAGAAGAGGATAAGTTGTTTAACTTCCTCATGAATTTGCAGCTCTGGGCACAGGCGAAATTGAGGAGACAATATGTGAAAAGTCTCAATTTCGCCATTGCTGCAGCCGATAGACTAATCGACTACATAGTAGTAGTCACTTCCAGTGGGAAAAATGAGCAAGGTGGGAAGAGACATTTGGACAACAAGCCAGTCGACAAAGGGAAAGAGATTAGGGTTTTTCCAGATGGAGCCAAAGGCAAGAAGCACAAGGACAAGAAGAAGTTCTCGGGTTGTTTCTATGCCAAAGACCTCACCGTGTGAAGGATTGTCCGAAGAGGCAGAACTTGAATTCAATTGTGACATAGATAGATGGAGGTGTTGAAGAGGGCAGCAGTCTCCAGGTGAGTCCAATGGTTTTATTGAATTCACTAAGATTTATCCCACCTAAATATCCTTTGGGAGAGGATGCGATTGAGCAACCGGTGATTGAGGTGATTGAGGTGTTCGTGGATGTGTTTGCCATGGAACCCTCAGAGATTTCCATTGATGCTTCTTTGGTGCATGGGGGTATGCTGATAGAGGCAATTGAAAACATGGAGCTGAATTGGGATCTGAATTGTGGGTTAGAAGAGATGCAGTTTGTGGCATTGGCGCATCATCTTGATACTTTGATGATCTACCTACTGGATAGGAAGTTTGTGGCAAGGACTTGTGTGCTGCATTGTCACATGTACAGTACAGGTACCATTCGAGATGACTTTAGCATTTACTTGGATGTGCTAGATGAGTTCAATTTCAAGTTGGCCTATATGTCCATGAGGCACATGGACTTCGAGGAGTTGGTTGATGAGTTGATGGCAAATGCGACTCAATCCATTTCTTCAGCTTTGGACCCTTCGGAAAGTGAGTCAGAGGATGAGATATGGGTGAGCTCAGCAATTGATAGCATTATAAGGGATGCTATATTTGGGGAAAGTAGTGAAAACCCCGAGGCAAAGGAGGAGCCTATAGTGGAGACGACGAAGAGGAGACTATAAAATTTAATTAAATAAATCAAAACTATAAGAGACCATAAGTATCGTCTCCCATAATATTCAGCAATGATTCAAGTGTCCTTTCTTTATGTGATATGCAATGACAAGCGAAGTGTTGGAAAAGAGAAAAAGCAACAACCTTATAGTCGTTTCCTAAGACAAATGGCAATGACTATCTTTCGTATTGCATTTGTGTTCGCACAACAACTTCAAAATTTCATTGCCTATTACATTAGGACACGGGTATACTGCAACGACAATTTTGTGTTGCCTATACTTTTAGGTAACGACATTTGACAACATCTAGTTGTTGCCGAATTCATGTTTTTTTGTAGTAAAATCTCTGTGTGTTCTCTCCACCATTCAAGCACCTTTTCTCCCTCTAAAATTTCTTCAATCTGCACAATTTTGCAAGAGAAATGGACAATAACTTTGTTACCAATATTTTATATTTGCAAGATGCTCCGAATAAAAGTAAGGGAAAAAAAGGTCAAATATGGAAAGCAAAAACTTGAAGAACATTTTAGGGTCCATTTGGAAACTTTCTTGTTTTATTTTAATGACAATTTACAAGAAAATGGATTAAAATGTGAGAAAAGAGATTATAGAAGTTAGGAAACATAACATAAATCACATTGGTTTGTAATATAAAAACCTGCTTTTAAAAGACAATTTCAAATAAATTTTAGTTTCAGCTTTATTTATGCCCTTTCCTCTATCTCCTAAAGCTAGACTGAGATAATAGACTAATGAAGTAATCAGAATTACAATCTTCTTTATTTAGTTTCAGCCAAGGTCTAAAATATCGATGGTATCGAAAATATCGGTAGTCCAAAAATGAGGAAATTTCGTTTGAAATATCGGGGTATTATCAATATTGATAAAAATTTTAAAAAAAAAACCACGGAAAAACTTGGAAATTTTTATTGAAACTTTAGAGGATGTTTATTTAGTCAATTATCTATTAGTTTATCACAAAAAATTGGAAGAAAATGCATTGCATGATGGATTTAACTGATTTAAGTTGATTATATAGCGAGTTGACAAACACCGTGAGTGTAAAAAATATGTAGTAATTAATGAAAAAAGATTAAACACGCCATAATCATTTATATATAATGATTTACTACAATATTTTTCACTTTATACATTGCATGGTAAGATACATGAGTGACTTAGTACCACATAGAGTTCCTATTTGTGTATTATCACAAAAACATAAGCAACATGGTGGTTAAGGCGTTGGAGGAGTGAAATGGCAGGGGTTTGAATCCCCTTTGAGTGTGTGCTTTGTGTGTTTTTTTTAATCTTTTTCCATTACATCGATATTTTTGATATTATAGCGATATTTTGACAAAATATTACTGAAGTGTGAGCAAAATTATAGATATCGATATTTTCCGATATTATCGATATTTATACGATATGTGTATAGATACGTTCCGAAATATCTGTGACCCGAAAAAACGATAATATTCTCGATATTTCGTCAATATTATCGATATTTTAGACTTTGGTTTCAGCTCATTGTGAAGGCAATTGAAACTAAAAGCAATTACAATCTTCTTCGCTAATTGGGTGTTTTATGCTATTTTTATTTTTTAATACTTACACTCCCTTTTGTTTTTTAATACTTTACAATTGCAATATACTTTCCCACACTAACACAAAGGAATTTTAGAGTAAACAGTTGTTATATTGTGCCATGTAGTTGAGCAAACTAATGTTGCCAATTGGGCACTGCATGCTTGGAAAATACTAGAGGATAAAAGTTAATAGAAAGGGCCTACCTATGTTCTTTCTCTTCTCTTTGTTTGTGTAGTCGAATATTGGCAACGGCCCAAGTTGACTTTACAAGTCCATGTTCTAAATTCATTTCTGTTATTATAAAGTTAAAGTCCTAACCTATATTTCACTAAAAATTATTACGAAAAAAATGTCTCTGAAATAAATATAAAATAAAATAAAATAAAAAACCTATATGGTACCTGATTATCCATCTAGTACAAAATAAACTAAAAATAAAAATAAAAAATCTATATGGTACAAACTGATAAAAGAATTTTCCAAATATGGGCACAAGCCTAGAACCTTGTACTTGATCGGTCAGGTCCTGAAGTAGGTGGCACGAGGTGGTAAGCTAAACTTCACCCTGTTTTGCCAAAACTCACAAAGACAGAGCCAGACAGATAGAAACCGATCTCCCATGGCAGCTTCGAAGGTCCAAGCTTTCTGGAACCATCCAGCAGGCCCTAAAACCAGTTCGTTATCTTCATTTTTCTTTTTATGTTTTCCTTCAACATTCTATAATTGTTCTTATACGGTTTTGAGAGTTTTGAACTTTATTATACTGTATTAGATTTGATCCTGTAAAAGATTGAATTTTGGCATCTGGGTTTTGTCTTATCCATGCAGACAATCAGGTTTTGACAATGGAATTATCAATTTTTTATTTTCTATTGATTAAAATATGCGGAGATGATCAATTTTGATGCACTTCATTTTGGTTACCGAACCAGCCAGGAATTTAGGAGGCAACATTAGAAAATGTTGAAAATTTTAATCTAAAATTTCTATTCAATTGCAATTACACACAAAATCTTCAGTGCATGATGAATTCATCCATTGATTTTCCATTTAATTGTGCAATCATTCTTTAATCATGCTTACTGTAGAAAACGCCGCCCCTATACTTACAGGCATAACTGGCAGGATTGGTGTTAATTTCATGAGTAAGAAAAATAGTGGATCTAACTTGTTAGCCGAATGCCTAAATCATTTTTGTACGAGATAAATAATTTCTTCAATCTCAAGAACTCAAGTCTCTGCTCAATACAAGTCTCAAAATGTGTCATGAATCATGATAATTAGGTTTTCAGGTGGGGCTATTGAGTTGCTTTGTGTCGTGCCGGAACCTGCCATGTTATTTTAGTGACTCGTAGATTAAGACTGTCTCATGATAATGCAGTTCACTTTTGGGCTCCAACTTTTAAATGGGGCATTAGCATAGCAAATATTGCTGATTTCTCAAAGCCACCTGAAAATATCTCTTATCCTCAGCAACTAGGTATGCACCTTTTGGGAATACAGGTTTTCAGCTGTCTATGTGATCTATGTTTAGAATTATGGTATATATCATACCTGAAATATTGTTTTGCAGCTGTTACGTGCACTGGGCTTATTTGGTCTCGTTACAGTATGGTGATTACTCCGGTATGTTTGTTTTCTAGCTCTGAAAGATGTTAGGGTCCAACACTTGTTGCTTTTGCTTTTAATTGATTAAGTTTTCATTGTTTTAGAATTTTTTTTTTATAAAACAGACAAACTGACTATAAAGTAGTTCCAACAAACTTATAATAGTTGCATCATAAGCTGTAAAACCTGCTACACGACCGCTAACATCACAAAATTATCATCTTTGTGCATTGTAAGGCCATGATGAAGAAAAAAGAGGATTTAATCTTGTCCAAATAGCTAGTTACCTATAAGTGCAGATTCTTCTCTCTGGAGGAGAATCTGTTAGACCCTTCCAACCTGCATTGTGTATTCTAGCCGCTTCATTTACTGCATGAAGTATTTGCTCCTCAGTTTTAGATTTACTTGCATATATATTCTTTCAATTTTCTCCTTCCATATTTTGCATATGTGCTCAATCCAGAAAAGTTAAGTACATTGTCTTAAAGCTCTGTATTGACAAGTCCACCAGCCAATTCGAGTCTATTTCCAACTTCTAGCAGCTACTCATCAACCAGTCTTTGATGGACACTGCACCTAAGAAACAGGTGCCCTTGATTTTCCATCATCTTATGATGGAAGACACATAGCAGCTGCTCATTGAGCAAGTCTCTCTTTTTTATATAGCCTGGTTTTCATTGCATTGGATTTTAGGAAGAGGATTTCTGGGAATTGTTTTTTATTGGGCTCAAATATACTACCTTAACACTTATTCTGGACACTTCATTTTTAACTGATGGTGTCTGGACCTTTCTGTGCATTTCTTTTGTCTTCTAACGGTGCTGCTTGGCTGGTTAATTTTTTCACCTTACTTTATTGAAGCTGGTTGAATTACATAATGACCAACCTATATAATTACACAAGAAGTAGTGCTTTTGTCTGGTTGATTGGCTGTATATAACTATTTCAGTTCTATATGATTTGCCACTTGGTGGCCTTCGTAATTGCATCAGATAAATGTTTGTGCTACTTAAGAAAAATTATTCTTTGATACTTCCGAAAAACTTACTTGCAGCTGATTGCGAAGCTCTCATGAGATTATTCTGAAATTGCAGAAAAACTGGAATCTTTTTAGTGTTAATGTTGCAATGGCTGGGACAGGCTTGACTCAATTGTCACGCAAAATAAAGTAAGTTGGAATCCAGTATACACTAATGTTCAATATATGATTTGGGAATTAATTGTTCATCTTTGGTGCAAAGTAGCAATTTATTGTTTTGGATGGATAAAGATGGTTTTGTTGAAAAGTATCAAAATCATGCGCACAAGTTTATTGACAAGTTGAGTATTGACTTTTTTTCTCCTTTCGTGCTTTTAATCACGTTCCAGGCATGACTACTTTCCCGACACAGATGCAGCTGTACAAAAAGAATGATCACAAACCTTTCCGTATGTACATTGATCTCATGCTGCTAGCGTTTCTATCGCTTGATTTAATTTTCTCTGAGAACTGCAATGTTCAGTACACGAAGAAACAGATGTGTTTTTTGGGTTGTTGTTGTACTTTTGATATTATTAGCGTGTAATTTAAGTTTTTGAGTGTTTTCAATTGGCTACCAATGAACTTTTCTATCGCTTGATTTAATTTCTCTGAGAACTGCAATGTTCAGTACACGAAGAAACAGATGTTTTTTTTGGGTTGTTGTTGTACTTTTGATATTATTAGCGTGTAATTTAAGTTTTTGAGTGTTTTCAATTGGCTACCAATGAACCTTGAGTTGTCACTAAATTGAGAAAACCCCGCATTCTTTTATTTGTGGAGCAACTTGAGAGACACACCTGAGCTTGAACTTCTGATGAGTTACTGGAAGTCGGTGGATTTGCCATTGGATACAAGAATGTTGATTGGAGAATTGACTCAAGGTCCATAAGTTTGGGGATCTCTAAGATCACCTTTACTGTTCATTGCTGTTTTTCTTTGTAAGAATAATGAGAGTGGTGTTTTTGTTTTTGTTTTTTTTTACCAAAGTCATGTTCATGTGGATTTCCAGTCTTGGTTGAAGGTAGATATTTAGGCATTCATAACACTAGGGAAAGGAACAACTAAGATAAATGAATTTATGTTGTGTTTGACCCAATTGTATGTATAAGATAAATATGATTTCTCTGCTGGATTTCACATTGCTTGACTTTTCATTTGAGCTTTGCAAGGGCTATTTTGTATCACACCATCAATGCTTTTATTATTAAACCTGAAGTGAAGCCATATATTATTGGATTTGTGACAAGGTAAATCAATGGCAAGATTAATAGAAAATTTTATTTCCCATTTTATTTCCTTTTAAACGTCTAACAAATTAATCAAACTTATCTACAAAATTCCTCTCTCTTAACTACAAAATTTATTGTGGAGAAAACATGGCAAGGGGCACTTCCCCAATTGCTTAGGAGATGTACAAACTAATAAGAAAGGTATAACTTGGTATAAGATATAAGTACAACTATAGTCTAAAATATCGATAATGTCGATGAAATATAAAGGATATTATTGTTTTTTCAGGTCAAGGATTTTTTGGAACATATCCACATATATCTATAAATATTGATAATATCAAAAAATATCGACATCGATAATTTCTCTCATACTTCAGCAACATTTGGTTAAAATGTTGCCATAATATCGATAATATTGATAATATTGAGATGATGAAGACAATGAAAAATTTGAAGAGTTATTTACACTAACACCCTTAAGGTTTCTTGTGTTTTCACAAAACCCCCTCAAGTCTCAAAAATTTCACGAACGCCCCCTCACGTTTCAGTTTGTTTTCACAAAACCTCTTTTCATTGATTGTTTGTCCAAAAAGTGATGATTTCATTAAAGAAAAAAAACTTATACAAATAACAAAATTAACCTCAATAAAGTATATGCAGTCCATATATTCTTTCTAAAGTAAGAAGTTTACAACAAATATAATCCACCACTGATCTTATAACCATTCTATCAAACTTAATTTTGTGGCAGACAAAGAAAATTTTCAAATCAAATACAAGTGTGGTCATGACTATGTTCTAAACAAGCTAAGTTAGTAGTTATCATGATGACTTATCGATAAATATGTAGGAAAACTTGCGATAATTTTGTATAACAATGAGTAGCTATACCCTATTTATGGAAAGCCCTATTTTATAAGCCGTGAGAAGAAAAAAAAAATTAGAGCAGCCGAGTCTCTGAGTCTGCCTCTGAGGAGTTGGAATCTTCGATGGGAAGGTAAGTGTTCCGACCAGTGGCTTTAATTCTTCAAAGCTTGACCTTTAGTTCTTCATATCAATCTTGTTAATTTTTGTTTAAAACCAAAACCTCAACGATAAATTAAACCACTTTGAAATTTGTGGGTCTTCTTCTATGTACACTGAACAGAAAGAAAAAGTATAATAAGGTTAAGAAGGAGCAGGTGTTGTTGTGCTGGAGCTTTCCCCACCATGGCTGGCACAAGCTCAACGTGGATGGAACCTACCGCAGTGGATCTGGGTGCATTGCAGGAGGTGGTGTGATCAGAAATCAAGAAGGAGTATGGTTATCTGGGTTTGCTGCAAATTTGGGAACAGGCAAAGTTATTGAGGCAGAGCTTTGGGCCTTATACAGAGGCTTGGAGCTTGCTTGGAAATCTGGCTTGGCCCAACTTGAGGTGGAAACTGACTCAACCACTGTTGTGAAGCTTATGCATAACCCAGTTGAGGTGAATTGGAAACACCCTCAGTTTAACTTGATCAAGAGCTGCCAGAATCTCCTTAACCAAAGCTGGATATGTTCTCTGAATCATGCATATTGGCAACAAAACAGTGTAGCTGATTGTCTAGCTAATTTTGGGCTGACTATGGAGGTGGGGTGCCATTATTTTGATGTTCCTCCCCCTCTCTGTGAGCCTTTTTTAGTTCAGGATATCTCTCGGGTTGCTCAACCCAGGTTTCTTCCTCCCTCAGTCATAGAATACAGGTGTGTTGTGGGTTGCTGACTTGTGTTTTTGGGCCTTGGTCACTATGTAACCAAAACAAACAAAAGAAGTTATGGGTCTTCTATACTATTTTATTTTGTGTGATGTTTGGTGTTATTGTGGGCTGCTATTTTCTTATTTGTGGGTTTTGGGTTTGTAATTTGTAGAAAAATAAAGAAATTGGAGGAAGTGGATATTCACATGGAAGATCTTGCATCTGTTATATTCACATGGAAAGTTGACAACTTCTCTAAGTTGGATGCTGTCAAGCATTACTCTGATGTCTTCGTCATCGGTGTTTTTGAATGGTATTTTTTGAGTATCTCCTACCATTCACAAGCTAATATATTTCTTTACATTGTGATATGTTCTGGTTTTTTACTTGCCTTGTTTGGTTTGGTCAGGCGAATCCTTATGTATCCAAGGGGGAACATTGTAGACTGCTTGTCGGTTTATCTGGATGTTACAGGTTCTTCAACATTGCCATTAGGGTGGGCTAGACATGCGCGATTCAGCTTGACCATCGTTAATCAACTTCAAAGCAGCGAGTCTTTAACAAAGGGTACTTTGTTTTATGTTCCTGTTGCCTATTTCACATTTATCTTCGTTTTTGTCTGTTTCCATGTTATTTTATAACTTCTAGGGAAAAGCTAATTTATTACAGGGAACTGGTGGTTGTTGCGTCCTGTTATGAAGGTTTTGCTTTGATTCTGTCTCACACTTACTGCAAATGACGATTATGTTTATGATTACGAATCGACACCTTACTGGTGTCTCTATACTTCTTTAAATTTTTACCGCACAAGATACTGAAAATGGATAAAGGAAAGGAAATATGCAAATTTGTTTATTTAAGAATGAGCACTTATTTAAGGATGACAGTGTAATTTCCTATTTAAGGTATAGAACAAACAAAATCTTATAGGCATTGATTTGGGTAATCTGGCCCCAAATGTCAGCTGAATTATGTACCTTAGGTTCGCTATATAAAACGTTCTTTTTGGAATATAAATATATGTGTGTGTGTGTATTTGTTAAATAGGTAAAATAAACAGTAAATCATTGATCATCAGATCTCTTTCTGCAGTCCGGATTAAAACAATTCAAATTGGAGTGTTTTGATCTTGAGTCTTGACAATGCGGACTGTGGAAGTCTTTTAATCTTGGATCTAATACTTTAGGACTAACTAGTTATTTTAGTTACTTATTTACGTACTTACTAGAGCATCTCTCTCTCTCTCTCTCTCTCTCTCTCTCTCTCTCTCTCTATACATATATATATATATATATGCATATGTCATGTTGCCCGCCTCTGTCACGTACTGCAAAATGGATCCAGATCTTGAATTTTTCCATATATATATGTATATTTTCTTATGGATTTGGTTGGCCTTTGAAAACTTAATTGAGTTCATATATGAACACATCAAATTTAAAGCTTTGGAATGGGCTTTCTTTGTTGTTATTTCTTCACCTGTTTTGTGATCTTTAATATTTGGACTTTGCAGATACTGAACATGTGTTCAATAAAAGGGACAGTAACTCGGGCGTCACATCATTAATTCCTCTAAGTGAGTTTTGTGACCATAGTAAAGGATATCTTGTGAATGACACATGTATCATTGAAGCCAAGGTTGCAGTCCATAAGTCTGAAATTAAGATTTTAGAAGAACAAAAAACTCGTAGAAGCACGACGAGCAGGGACCTCCAAATCTAATCCTCTAAAAGTTCCAGATTGATCAGCAGCAAATAAGGCACCATGTTATGACAAGGTTTCTGCCTTCCAGGAGGAACCAAGTTCTGAGAAGGTTTGCACCGATAGCCCTGCTAATCCTCTCATTGTCAAGGAACATGAGGATGTGTCGTCCACACCAGCTAGGGAGCTCATGGTTTTCAGGGGTTGAAGTGTAAAACAGAAAAAGCTTCTGCTCCGCCACCTGATGAAGTTTGTTCCTGGCATCCTTCTTTAATAGAATTCCAAAAGAAGAGAAGTCACATGTCTACTGAGTGGGCATTCACAGCTTCAGGCCAACTCCTACCATTTTTTGAAGAAAACAGAAAAGGTCAAGGATATGACAGATGATGTCTCTGAGCACCTAAAACTTTTATGGGAGGAGCTTGAGACCTTCAGGTTTGACTTGGCTTGGCTAGGGCCCCATGTTCTTAGCGCTTTAGGTATGAAGAATTTTGTGGAAAGGGTAGGGCAACGGAAAAGACTGAGAGAGGATATAGATGCTTTGGAGATTAAAACAAAGCAGCTAAAGGCTAAGCTATTGCTTGCGGAGGTAAATCTAGAGGTAGCAATAAGAGATTTACACACGGCTGAATGACGAGATAGATATGGATGGTGAGTTGGGTAATGGGATGTAGAATTTTCCCTTGAATTGCTGAAGATATGCAATGTACGATGCATAACGCAAAGTTTGACTGGAGAGGCCACCTCTCCCCAAAGCAATGCAGCTTAAGGCGTTAATTGATGTACTCAAACAGGCCAAGGTTGCTTTGCTTTGTGAAGCTGATTGAGAAAAGGCCAGGACTTTAGCATTTGGGCGGGGTATTGGAGGAAGTTAAAGACAATTGAAGCACGCTTTGCACACCATATCTTTAGGTAGTTGTAACATAGTTGCACAAATCAGTCGGAAAAGCATGCCTTTTGTTGTAATCAATCTTTTGTCTGGTTGGAGAAGGGGTGTTTGCTTGCTCCTTTGTGATATGTGGAATGTATTGAGAAACATACAAGACTGCTAATACAAGTTCATGGTAGAACTTGCGTTTGTAAACTAGCTTGCAAAAGAATGGCGCCCAAGAGCACACATACCAGTTCAAGATCTTCTTTTGTTTTGTTTTTAAATGTGATATATTGGGATTGTAAATTTCCGTCATGCTTCTGTGCGTGACATCCTTGTAAGTCCACTCCATTTACACCTGCCCTAGTGGAAGCACATTGCTTTCATTGAGATGACTTTCACTCACCTATCAATATTCAATAACTCGATATTTTACCAATACATAATACCAATCTTCACTTGTTAATGTAGTTTATATGTTACTTAGTAAAATCGTAAAATATAATTTCGATATTAGTTGATAAGTGCTCATGGGTAAAATTTATCTTTGCATTTGAAAAGAAAAGGGTGCCCCTAGTTGGTTAAGTGCTTATCTTGTTGATGATTTGCTTGGAATTGTTCATTCTAGATTGGTCTGTTTAGACCTGTGTGTGTAGTCTGTTTCCTGGGGCTTTGCCCCCCTTCTTAATAAAAAAAAAAGAAAAAAAAGAGGGTGCCCAAGAGCTCGTATACCAGTCTAAAATATTTTATTTTTCTAACATGAGATACTATCAATATGAATGAAATAGCTCAAAGTTGAATTTCCATAAATTGTATGACCAAACCAATGTGTTTGATCAAAAGGAAGAACAAAAAGAAACCACCAATGTGGGATTCAAGTACGTGGTTTCAAACGATGTCGTGTCACCGCTTACTAAGTCACCTTAAACCACTTGCGCTCAAATATCGGGTGAGCCAGCCGAAAAGGTTCTGGATGCTTCTAAACCCCAAAGTGAAAAACCTATCTCCAAAAACCCAATTGGACTTCAGACGAAAATGCCCTCCGAAAGACGGCGCTGGACTGGTAATATCGCAAATCCCCACATCATTATCTTCAACTTGGAATTTGCTTAAGGGCATTGTCGTCAACAGTAAATACCACCGGCAGCGCCCTAATTTCTCGTCTCTGTTGTTTTTCTTTCTCTCCAAGCACGTTCATTCTCTATCTCTCTCTCTTTCTTTCCTTTACAAACTTCTCCTACAAGGCCAGACCAGCCCAATCTATATTGAAACCCAAATTTTCATTCCGATTTTGCCCCTCCAGTTCCTCAGCCATGTTCGTGTCTAGGGTTTTAACTCGTGCCTCAAGGACCGTCCCCAGGAGCACAATGCTCTTCGCCGCTCCACAAAATCATCACTTGCCAATCCTATGCAATCAGTCCCAAGCTCTGATCCACGATTTTTCCATTAAGGTGCCAGAAAATCCCTATATCTCTTTAGGGTTTTAACTCGTGCCTCAAGGACCCTCCCCAGGAGCACAATGCTCTTCGCCGCTCCACAAAATCATCACTTGCCAATCCTATGCAATCAGTCCCAAGCTCTGATCCACGATTTTTCCATTAAGGTGCCAGAAAATCCCTATATCTCTTTAATTTGTTCCACTAGGGTTTTGCTAGGGTTTTAGGTTTTTCTGCAAAATTCACCAATATTACTGCTTTTTTGGATCCGACTGGTTCTCTTGTTGATCAATCGTTGTTTTTATTTATTATAAAATAGTATCGATGTTTCTTAGTCATGGAATTTGATGTTTTGTGTCTTTAGCTTATGAAGCCTTAAAGCGGATTTGGAGAGATAACATATGATAATTGGCTTTCTGGGTTTATTATTTTCTTTTCAAATTATGAATATTGAGGAACTTTTATACTTCATTGTAGGCTAGTTTTGCAAGTGGAATTAAAAAGAATTTCATAATCTTTATGATTGGAACCAGCCAAATTTGTTTAACAATTTGCTTCAAATGATGAACAAAAATCATATACATGTATATCTGCATATGCTAGTTTGGTTACAGTTTGTACAGGGACATTTTTTGCGTCACCTTAATTTCTATGCTTAATGTCGAGCAGAGCAGGTTAGGTTCTCAGGATTTTCTGCAACTTTAGCACTTTAGCCAACTGCTATGAAGTTCTTTAGTTATTGGCCTTCGTCTTAGTTTTTTTAGCTTGCTGTTGAGTATAAGGTCCTGTTTCTGATACGAATTGAATCTTAAATTTTAGGGATCTGTTGAAAGAGTTAAAAATTTGTATAGTTTATAGTAGCTGGTTTTTCCTAGTAAGTTTCTGAATTTATTTATTTTAAATAGCAGTTTTCTCCAAGGCAAGTGTCTCTGTTGCATCATTCAACCCCTAGTTCTTCAATCTCTCAAATATTTGGATTCTCTTCATCTGCATCGCCACAACCTTCAGAAAGGGAACATGGAAGTGCTGCAGAGAATGGTGGTGCTTCCACAAATGGAGAGCCAGCAAAAGCAAGTGGAGATGCTAAAGTTTCTGATCAAACAAAAGAATCAGGTTACACTTCAGATTCCCAGTCTAACAAGTCTCATTCTGTCAAAAGAAGGAGGGGAGGTAATAAACGAACTGCATTTTCTGATTCAGATTCAGAGGGTGAGGGTGACTTAGGTTTCGATGATCTGGTAAAACTTGTGGCTGAGAAAGAAGAACTTTTGAAGCAGAAACATGAAGAAATCAAGAGAATGCAAGATAAAGTCCTCCGAAGTTATGCAGAGATGGAAAATGTCATGGACAGAACAAGGCGTGAAGCAGAGAATTCGAAGAAATTTGCCATACAGGTCCTGGTTACTTTTGACATTTTTTCCTGTCCTCGGGAACCTGTTATTTGCTTTTTTATTTACCTCATTCTTGTTGGAAAATAGATAATTTAATTTTTTTGTGAAAAAAGAAATTCTTCTGAGTTTTTACTCTGATGAGTGGTCGTTAATATGTTGCAGAATTTTGCAAAGAGTTTACTAGATGTTGCGGACAATTTGGGGAGAGCTTCTTCAGTTGTTAAAGACAGTTTCTCAAAACTTGATGAGTCTAAGGAATCTGGTGGAGCTGCACCACTTCTAAAAACACTTCTAGAAGGTGTTGAAATGACTGAGAAACAACTTATAGAGGTACACTTTTTTTATCATTTATTTTTACCACTCACCATAAATCCTTCCTGAGTGGAATGGCTGTTTTAGAGCTGGGACAGCATTGTTTTAAAGGGGCTGGATGTACATTCCGTTTGCCTCACATGGTCAAAAGTTAAAATTAGATCAGCTTATTTTCCTTTTCTTTTCAATAGGTATGGATTACCTTATATTAAGTCAATCAGGCTCATTCTCGCAAATTGTAATTTCCGTTTCATGTGCCATTTTGCATGCATTTGTTTATTGAGTAATGGTTTTGTTAGCAAGAGCAGAACTTAAGTGCAATGCTTTAACATATAAATATATTTGCTTTCAGGTATTTAGAAAGTATGGAGTAGAAAAGTTTGATCCTGCAAATGAAGCGTTTGACCCAAACAAGCATAATGCGGTATTCAATTTAGAAGATGCTTCCAAGCCTCCAGGCACTATTGCTGTAGTTCTCAAGGTATGAAAAAATATATAATCAATTCTTTTGCATGCCTCTCCAAATAAGAAAGAAATGCACTACTGTTTGGCATTAACAGTATAGCCTCGGGGTGACATTTTAATGTAATTCGATTGAAACCTTCAAATTGACAAGTTGACATCTTACAAGTTTGAAATATTTAGCTTTGCTTGTGTTCTAAAAAGAAAAGTTCTGAATTGAATAAGCATGTCTGTTTTTCTACTGAACTAAATACTTCAGGGGAAGAAAACACAACAGGCACGAGTTTGATGTTGTCAGAAAACATCTTTTTAAAACACACCTGCACACGCATTTTTGCACTGATGTTGTTTATAATTTTATTTTTTTTCTGCATGAACTATACAAGTGAATCTTTCCTTTGTTTTCTGAATTATATGACAATTGAGAAGACTTGGATATATTGTTTGCATGAATGTGACTCATGCGACAAAACTGCTTGAATATTTATGTTTTTTTTTGTTCAGCGAAGTGGGGTTTTTACTCTGAAGGCTATTGGTGTATTTTATTTTATTTTTTTTAATAGTCCTCAATTAACTTACCAAGTTACTATAGCAGTGAGCGCATAATTAAATACTTTCATATATTTTTGTATTGCAGCCCGGATACATGCTTTACGACCGAGTTGTTAGGCCAGCTGAAGTTGGTGTAACTACAGCACCAGAGAACAATGCAACTGAGGATAATGCTGGCAATTGAATTGCAGCTAACAAAAGTTTCAAGTAACGGCCTTGTAGTAAACTGGATAACGTTTCCAAATTTTTTGAATATGTTTGAGAAACTTGAATGAGATTAAATCTTATTCCTGTGACATCCATAAGCTTATTATCCAGTTGCATTTGTTTTTTCTGCCCAATCTTTTTATATTAATCCTTGTACTATAATGATATTTAGACGACACCACAGAAGATCTCTGATTACTCTAGAATTTTCAAGTTTATAAGTAGAGTTTTGATTTTGAGTTTGTGCATGACACAACCGTTCTTGGTTGCAAGTAGTTGCTTGTGTTTTGGTTCTCAGCTTGCTGTGAGTGCATGGAGCGTAGTGTAGAGTTTATCATGTTGTAGCTTCTGGGTTCTGGTGTTTGTGCTGTGAGCAAGGTTCCTTTTTACAAATGTTATTCTTCTTTAAGAAGCTATAATCCTTTGCATTTACGCAACCAAAAGAGGTCTTTTAAATTAAAGCATGGCAAACCATTGTTTTCAGTAATTAAAAAGGTCTTATATCTACAGCCATGGAGCTTAGCCAAGTTGGTTAGAGCAGATGTGCTTCCCACTCTGCACCCGAGTTCGAATCCCCTTACTCATTGTTTAGATTATACTAAAGTAGAATATCGTTTGTATTATTATCCAGTTGCATTTTTTTTTTCTGCCCAATCTTTTATATTAATCCTTGTACTATAATGTTGTTTAGATGACACCTCAGAAGATATCTGGTTACGCTAGAATTTTCAAGTTTATAAGTAGAGTTTTGATTTTGAGTTTGTGTATGGTATCAAATGACACGAACGTTCTTGGTTGCAAGTAGTTGCTAGTGTTTTTGTTCTCAGCTTGCTGTGAGTGCATGGAGCTTAGTGTAGAGTTTATCATGTCGTAGCTGGGTTCTGGTGTTTGTGCTGTGAGCAAGGTTCCTTTTTACAAATGTTATTCTTCTTTAAGAAGCTATAATCCTTTGCATTTACACAACCAAAAGAGGTCTTTTAAATTAAAGCATGGCAAACCATTGTTTTCAGTAATTAAAAAGGTCTTATATCTACAGCCATGGAGCTTAGCCAAGTTGGTTAGAGCAGATGTGCTTCCCACTCTGCACCCGAGTTCGAATCCCCTTACTCATTGTTTAGATTATACTAAAGTAGAATATCGTTTGTATAACAAAAAATGTCTTGTGTTCGCTTCAACTTGTGCTCAGTAGACTTCAAGGTGTTTTCCTAACTCAGCGTAAAAGATTGGGTAGAATCCTCATTATCTTTCTTTTGTGATTATTTGATTTGGATCTAGAACAAATTTAATCCCTTTTTATCGTATTATTTATAGAGCTTATTGAGTTGTACATATTTCGTAATTATTTTGCCGAGTGAGTATGAACATTCAAGTAACGACCAACGAGAAAACTAAATTGAGCAAAAAAACAAAAACAAAAAGAGGAAAACTGGAACAACAAAAAGGCAGTCCTAAATTTTTTAGACACTTTCCTTATGTTACAGTTTCGATAAATATGATGTCTTGTTTGTTTCTTCATTTTTATACTGTCGTGTTCTTCTTTCTCCCTTTTTTTTTCCTTCAAGTTTGGTGCCGTTGCATAACCCCTTATAAAAAAAAACACAAAAACACGAATGGTCACCCCTACAATGAAGTGCCACCTAGCTAGTAGCTATATATGGCTAATCTTTACAGACAGTTGAATACTCGAAACACTGTGCTATTTAATCATGTACTCTACTACTTGCTAACCCGACAGCTTACTTACATACATCTTAATCAGTATCATAATAACACAGAAAATAGCATGGCTAGCATGTAGCAGGCCCTACCAGTTGGTCACCAGATTTTGACTTCGCGTTGCTGGTTTTTCTTTTTCCATGCAACTCTAGTTTTTGTCTTCACAAATGCTACGCATCAACCCAACCAAAATCTACCCGGGCTTGCTTTTTTCATCTGAGCATCTTCAATCTGGCTAACGGAATCACGGTTGGCACTGTGACCCTTCAACCCCAAATCTAAATCCAGACGGCTTCCATTTGAATCCTGCAACCCAGAATGGTCATCATCCAATTCCTGCAGTGCAGACAACATCTATTGAATAACTTGTTGCATAGTAAATAACTTTACATTTTTTTTAAAACTACAGCAAGTGCACTAATCCATATCCTATTTGCTTGGTGGGGAACAAGATAAAAAAGTTATCTTCATTTTCAAATTGCTTTTAGTTTCTGGACAGGTTTCTTTAAACCTCACATGCTTGCTACTATATCCCACCAGTAAAATTTACTATCCTTGCTAGTGAAACATCAAATCTTATCAAGTGTAGATGTACAATGGTATAACCACCATTAGGCTTTTTCTTTTTGTTGTTAGAACTATGGTGTTAAAGTTCATATACTCATGAATCTACGAGCCAGGAGTTTGATATGATTCTGGATGGCAAGTATCAGGGGAACAGCATCCCCTATTTCACCACCCAACAAGGAGCATCTTGCAGCAGTGAGGATATTGACTTATGGACTGGGAACGTAACAACAACAATGACATTGACTTTACTCATGACACACAATAACAATTATTTGTCTGTGTTAACGAATGTGTATTTACCCCTTATGAAATAAAAAAAGAAAGAAAAACTCCTAGACCAACATCATTACCAAATGTTGCAAACCTGATTATGGTCGCTATGTTGTGGCACAATGGCCAATATCCACAGCACCATGGCCTAACACCAAGATCAACAGTGACCATGGTGGTGGGATCTTAATATCCTTTAGGAATTATTTTATCTTATTTAATTTCTGAAGTTTTTCAAGCATATTAACAACAACAGAAAAAGGAGGAAAGTGAATAGTGTTCCTGGGTTCAGATAGAATGACCCCAATAAGACTTATGGGCTCATGCAGCGGTGACAGCCAACACCACCACCTACATGCTCATTCTGCAACCCTAAAATTCATTTCAACGTCTAGGAAGGGGCATGAGCATTTGGCCATATGGCCGAACGTAGAACATGTACTACAATAATACAAAAGGACCAAATCCAAATGAATGAAAAGATAATTAAGCAGGAAATCAATAGGTCTAACCTCAGCTTGTTCCTCCATAACTTGATCGATGTTTGAATTTTCATGCATCTTAGTACTCGTGGCTATAGATTGGCCTCCCTCACTAGCTTTCACCACATCTCCAACCTTTCCCTTGGCTGCCTTCTTCTGTTCCTCTAGCACAGAAACCTGCACAACGAATCATAAGCCACTAACCAATGCTCAAAATGGTAGTGACCCGGATTATAAATGACAACAATTTCCGTTTTCTTTTACTTCTGTTCCTTTTTTTGCTTTAAGAATCAACAGCATCAAGCTTCTAATCTACGCATCCCAGGACTCCTAATTCTATTTTTGGTTCTATTTTGGGCAACACTCAAAGTTAAAATTTCATGACCTTGAATGCCAGAAAGCATAGCATTTGTCCAAAACTGCATTACTTGGAAGGATTGTAGATTCAAAAACAACAGTAACATTCTCAACTTAGCAATAACATTGTACAGAACACTCCAATTAAATCCTTCAAGACATCCTACCCCCAAAAGAAAAAAATACCCCACAGATTTTACACCAAAACCCACAATTTCCATAAAACCTAAAAACCCTAGAAAACACACACGCAGCGATTGGAGCACACAGATGTATATGCATGTTGGTAGTTTACTTACGGGCGTGTAGCGGAACTTCCGGCGCGGCGGCTCCTCCATCGAGGCGCCGGAGCCGGAGAGGGGTTCTGCGGCGGCGGTGGCCGGAGAGATTGGGGTCCAGCGGCGGAGGAGGAGGCGGGAGCTGTTGTTGTTGACGTTGGATTGGGAGTGAGGGTTCTGGTAAGTAGCGGAGGATGATGAGGGCACGTGGACCCACTTCTTCTTCCACCTGCGAACTGGGCCGCTGAAGACGGTGGTGGTTTGGCCATACCTAGAGGAGGCCCGGCCCAATCTGGACCCCACTCCCTCCATTTTGGTTCTTCTTCAGCTCTCTCGCTCACTCTCAGCCTTTAAGGAGCCTTGGAGCTTTGAGAGAGCAGAGTGAGTGGGTCAGTGTGACTATTTCATTTCAAGTACGAGGTTGAGAAAGAGAGAGAGAGTACTTTGTCAAAGGTTGTAACTGAAAACGACGCCGTTTTAGTGTTTGGTTCCCATGCTCTTTGTCATACGCACCGTTGGTTTGGCGGTTAACAGGTTTAGATTAATTATTGTAGTTTTAATTTTTTTTTATCTTTTCATTTCATGGCATGTTTATATAATATATGAAAAATTATAAATCTACATATCAAGAAACGCAGAAAAAAAAAATCAGAAATCAAAATAATATCATCAATTATTTCAATAAGCTTTTCGTATTTACATTTCATTTTCAATCATATATTTTCATACCCGTATTTGTAATTTTCTCCTATTTCAATCCCTCCCTAACTAACATAGATGATGGTGGATTTCATCTAATTTTCAGCTCTTTTTTTTTTGTTAGATAATGTCTCCATTGAAGGACAATTGTGAATAAAAAAGAAGGAAATAACACAGATGGCTAGGGGACAAACGTTGTCGTTTAAGTTCTTTCTTTTGTTGGATAATCCCCAATTTGCCCTCTATCTTTCAAGTTGGCTAGCCGGGTTCTCTGAGTGAGCAGAGTCTTTAGTTCCACAGAGAGGGAGACCGAAGGAAGAAAAGGAACAATGGAGCTCTGTATGAGTCTCGTCAATGGTGGCTCCATCTCTGTCGTCAACTTAAGCCCTTCTTGCCTTTCACGCTCTCTTCCTGTCCCTAAAAACCCCATTTCTCTTCAGTCCTACACTTGTCTTAGACCCCCTTCTCTTTCCCGCCAATTCCAACCTTCCCAATTCGCTGTTTCGGCTTCTCCTTCTTCCTCTTCTTCTTCTTCCACGGCTCTTAGCTCCGAGAAAGACCAGCTTCCAGCGGACATCATTGTCACAGAGACCCAAGAACCCAATTCCAGAGTAATTTTTTTTTATTTTTTATGAACTGGGGGGGGGG